>NW_025905383.1:0-10809 GCF_018835915.1 Vigna umbellata
TTGTTTTTATGACATTTTTGATTTACAGAGTAAAATTCTTGATTTTGTAAATGTGTTAATACAATGATTTTAGCTATTATTTTAGGGTAATTTTAATTTTGATTAATTCTAACTCAGTAAAAACTATAATTCTCATTTTCATTCCTTGATATAGTGGAGATTAATAATTGTTCTGTGAATTCTACTCCATTAAAAAAGAAACTAGGATTTTATTGTGTTGAGAGTTAATTCACTGTCATTTCAATTTAATGATTTTAACTAATAAGTTCTTTTATTTATAATTTTTACTAACGAGCTTTTGATTATGACCGAGTTTCTAGCTTTGTTTTTGTTTTTGCATGCGGTACATACTACATAGTATTACAACTATGTGTTATTTTTTTACTTGAATAATAGTAAATAAATAAATAAGTATAAAATACTATCAACTAATACATGACTAAATTGAATGAATTTTTAAGAAAATAAAAACTTAATTGAAAAATAAATAACTTTCTATAGTTTAAATGTTTATTTTTTCCTTTCAGTTTTAAAAAAATATAAAGAAAAGCAGAATAAGATTTTCTTTATAAAAGGTTGAAAGTGTATAAAAGGAAATCAGTGAATTGAATGGGTGAGTGCAGAGAGAGTGGGCGGGAAAATCACATTTCTCTTTATCTTTCATTTTTTTTCCTGGAAAAATGATTCAGGATCATATAATTTGGTTTCGGATGTTTTCCAAATTATTAACTTTTTCAATTGTGGTGTGGTGGAAACATCTGAGACTGGATAAAGTAGAACAGGATTTCATTTTTGCTGTCTTTTGTATTATTTTTCTTCTCCTTTGTTTCTGTTTTTTTTCAAGAACTTTTTGTTTGTTTGAATGTGGATCATTGAACATTATTGGCTTAAAGGTTTTTCTATTTCAGTTATACCCAGTTCTCTTGTCTCTGTAATTGTTTTATTTGCATTTTTTGAAATGTTATGTGTTATTTGTGCTCTCTGTTTTCTTGTTTGCTTTATCTTGTTATTTTTTTCCTTCTTATATTTGCTTTTTCTAAACAACCGATATTCTTTTTGGACTCCTTTTGTTTTTGGAGTCTTTCTTTATATTTTTTTATTAGGTCTTATGTTCTTGCTATCTTTTAGTCGTTGTTTAGTTTTTTACTTGGTTTAGGACTTGGTGATGAAATATTGAATATATATGAGTGTGTCAAGCTTCTAGAGAGAAACTGGAGCGTAGTGAGCTTTCCGAGGCTAACTTAGCCTAGGTCCATTGGCAAATTGAAAGAGTTTAGCCTAACTAGCTTGCTAATTGTTTCTTATGCAGATTGCTTAAACTGGAGTGCAATCAAGATAACAAAAGAGAAAATTGCTACTGCATTTACTTCAATTTTTAAAATTGTTTACTGCCACGGCATTCACTTCCAATTTTTAAATTTGTTTGCTGATTTATGTCAGTTTGTCCAGTTTGATTGTTGTATATTCTTGATTGCCATTTAGTTCCATCCCAATTAGACTATCATATCTCATTCAGTTTTACAAAGTAACTAAAGCCTTGCATTTCCAATTTTGATTGCATGATTGAATGAATTAGATGACTATGGTTTACGTTGTATCACATTAAATAGACCAGTTTAGACCATCAATTTTGACTAGCTTGGATTGATGTTTAACCAATTCAGTTCTTGTTTTGAATCATATAAATTTGAAGCTGGTTAACTGTTCATTTTCATGTGTATTTGTTGGATTGTGGTGTGACTTAGATGTGCAGAACTGATTTGTTTGAATCACTAAGTTAAGCCGCAGTTTAGTGATTGCAAGGTGAATTTTGAGCTGAATCCATGAGAAAAGCAGCAGCAGCAGCAACCCGTTAGGGAGTTTGAAATTGAAGGGAGTCCTCTATCTTACATTGCTTGTGTTTTGGTTGAACTGATTATCTTTATGGTTTGTAATGGATTGCAATGAGGGAGATATTGATGATGGTATGAATTATTGTCCGCAATTAGGGGTCTAGTCTTTTTTGTTTGTCTTTAATTGTTTGCGTGTGATAGTCATGTATGTTGTTTTTAAAGGTAATTTTACTTTTAGGGGTATTAAGGGAGTAGCATAAGATAATTCTGGCAAGGCAAAATTTGGTACTTAAGTAGCCTTTTTGGCTCACCTCTTACCTGGGATTTGTCGAAACCCATAAACCCTTTAGATTAGAAAAACTTTTAAGAACAAAGATGTCAAGTTATAGGTCTTCTAGGAGTAGTAATCTCAGTTTTGACCATCAAAATACTTTCAAAAATATGATTGAAACACTTGAAAAATCTAGGAAAAATTGTACCTTTTGAGAAAATGATAGGATTGAGTTTGATATATATAATCAAGTTAATAGGGAACTTCCATTCTTTGGTAGAGATATAAGTGCATTAACCTATTTAGCTTGGGAAAAGAAAATTAATGAAATACATTCACACTTTGCTATTTTTGGCCTGAATTAATCATATTATATCTTTCTGGTGCTGAACAATGTGTTTCAAAATTGAAGTATTCTCCTACTTGAGTTCATTTAACTGAATTTAATTATTTTTAAAACTGTATGAAGTTTTTTAATTTTTCTTTATCTGAACATAATGTATTCATGTTCCAATAGATCTTTTATTTCAGTTTAAGGAATAAAGGCACATTATTCAAAAAAATTCGTGAAGCTTGGTAGCAAAAAAGCACCTTGTGTACTTATTGCATAATCATCACAATTCATTAGGATTTTGGATGTTATTATTAGTATTTTGTTGTTTTCTTATAACTTGTTATTTTCACCCTATCTTTTACCTTCTTCTAATCATATTTCTATCATTAATTTGACTTTACGAAGACATAAAAGCTTTGAATTTTACTTCATAATTTCAGGTGGTACACTTTTTCTATTTCATAGAAAGGTTTTGAGGTACTTTAGAAAGTATGGATATAATTGGAGAAAGAAAAAGGATGGAAAGACTGTGAAAGAAGCTCATGAGGTTTCGTTTTCTATTTCATAGCTAGTTTCTTTTACTGTTTTAAGAGATTTCAGTTTTATTTTGCTTTTATAAAATATCTTTGCTGTTTTAAGAGTAGTAGTTTTAGTTTCTATCCTGTGTTAGTATTCTGTTTCAGATTTGATAGTGAGATTCTTAGTTATTTGTTGTTTTTAGATAGTGAGTTTCTATCCACTTCTCTTAACTTTCTTTTATAGTTTCAAACTTGTTTAGGTCGATACATTGAGGTTCTTAGTTGAGTTTTTCAGGTTTTGCATGATTACTTGTCTACTATTTTTAGTTCTTGATTGTGAATGATTTATTGAGTTTCTAATTTGAGTTCATAGTTTCTAGCTAGATTTTACAATTTCTTTCAATAGAATTGAATAGTTTTTACATGAAATGTGAGTTTCGAACTAGTTTTGACAAATTTTATCCTTTGTGAGATTTGAGCCTTGCCTTACTTTCTTTCACTGTGTGATGCATTCTTGTTTATTTACATTTCAGAACTTGTATTGTTTATGTTATGCATTCGTGAATGATTTATGCATTCATTTTTCATAACACCTCTCTTGGATTTTAGCCTCGATTTTTATCTCTTTTTACCTCACCTATACCTTGGCCACATTACAAGCCTTGATTGAACCAAGAATTGTTTGAGTACCATTTGGAGGCATTGTATGAGTACCATTTGGAGGCATAGGGCATAGTAGGGCATAGTAGGGCATAGTAGGGCATAGTAGGGCATAGTAGGGCATAGTAGGGCATAGTAGGGCATAGTCGGGCATAGTCGGGCATAGTCGGGCATAGTAGGGCNGCTATTGTATTTTTTTTATTAAGTTGTGTTTAGGGTCTAATTTATTGTTTTTTATGACATTTTTGATTTACAGAGTAAAATTCTTGATTTTGTAAATGTGTTAATACAATGATTTTAGCTATTATTTTAGGGTAATTTATAATTTTGATTAATTCTAACTTAGTAAAAACTATAATTCTCATTTTAATTCCTAGATACAGTGGAGATTAATATTGTTCTGTGAATTCAGTCCATTAAAAAAGAAACTAGGATTTTATTGTGTTGAGAGTTAGTTCACTGTCATTTCAATTTGAAGATTTTAACTAATAAGTTCTTTATTTTAATTTTTATAACGAGCTTTTGATTTGTGACATGAGTTTCTAGCTTTGTTTTTTTTTTGCATGCGGTACATACTACATAGTATTACAACTATGTTTTATTTTTTTACTTGATATCGTAATAAATAAATAAGTATAAAATACTATCACTAATACATATTAAATGAATGAATTTTTAAGAAAATAAAAACTTAATTGAAAAATAAATAACTTTTCTATAGTTTAAATGTTTTTTTTTTCCTTTCAGTTTTAAAAAATTAAAGAAAGCAGAAAAGTTTTCTTTATAAAAGGTTTAAAGTGTATAAAGGAAATCAGTGAAGTGTATAAAAGGTAAACTGTATGAAGTTTTTTTAATTTTTCTTATCGAACATAATGTATTCATGTTCCAATAGGTCTTTTATTTCAGTTTAAGGAGTTTAAAGGAATAAAGGCACATTATTCAAAAAAATTCATGAAGCTTGGTAGCAAAAACGCACCTTGTGTAGTTATTCAATAATCATCACAATTATTAGGATTTAGGATGTATTATTAGTATTTTGTTGTTTTCTTATAACTTGTTATTTTCACCCTATCTTTTACCTTCTAATCATATTTCTATCATTAATTTGACTTACGAAGACATAAAAGCTTGTGAATTTTACTTCATAATTTCAGGTGGTACACTTTTCTATTTCATAGAAAGGCTTTGATGTACTTTAGAAAGTATGGATATAATATGTACAAAATTCTACAATTTAGTAAGGTGTGGTGGATAATATGTACAAAATTCTACAATTTAATGAGGTGTGGTGGATAATTAGTACCAACTGTTTTGTGCATACAATGGATTACGGCTTTGCTAATCATCATCGGGCAAAGGAGGGTTTAGGAGGTAGAGTTCGTCTTATTTTGTCTGGAGCAACACGTTTATCTGCACATGTGGGGAAGGTTACTTACGGGTTGACTTCTTGTAATGTCCGACAAGGATATGGTATGTTCTTTTTAAATATGAGAATCAAACTTATATCATGCTACCACTTTTCAAGAAAAATGTCATTAATTTGATTTCCATGTGATGTGACACAAACATATGCTCTTAGTTGAAAATGATTTTTTATCAACAAATATTGGTATTTTATTTTTATCCAAGGATTACATATGTTATAATATTTTAAAGAGTGTTTGTCACAGTTCAAAATACACTAGGTAGAATGGAACCAGTTTTATAATTGTTCCCTTGTTGTAAAGGAAGAGTTTCTTGTCTACAATATCAATTGTGCAATTAACCATGATAATTTTACTATGTCTTTCTATTTGTTTTGTTACAAGTGATTTATACATCTGTGGGAGTCTTCGCAATAAATACTTTGCAACCCAACTAGGAGCGGAGAAAGTAGTTGACTTCATAAAAGGTATTCTTTGAAATTTGTAATTCCATATATTTCTCGTTCATTTTAGAAAAAATTTCGTTATCTACCGATGAGTTATTATGTTTATCTTTTTCACTATGAAATTATTCAAGTTCATTATTGCTCTAAAACTAATTGAATTTTATTGGCTTTAAGAAAGAATAAGATACTTGCTGAAATGGAAACTGTTACCCAGTGTTTGGGTCCACCAATAACTGTCAACGATCAAAATGTAACAAATGTTTGGTTGAAGATGAAAGATAAGGTACAATATTGCATTTGATTTGTTATGTCTTCAAATATAATTAGTTGTAGTAATTGTCCGCAATTGAAAATTGTTTGTCTTATCATGATTTTTCTTTATTGTGTAGCTTGAAGGCTTGAATTATGTACTACTCGATGAAGTCGTAGTTGTTTCCAACGCTACCACCCTCATTATTGGCACTGTTGTGTCCCTCGACTCCCAAGAGCTACTCCTTCAATTGTAGTAGTGACAGAATAAAAATCTTATGTTCTCCTTATGACACTATTTATTTTGAACCAAGAATTGTTTAGCATTGTATGAGTACCATTTGGAGGCATAGGGCGTAGGGCAGGGTAGGGCATAGGGCATAGGGCATAGGGCATAGGGCATAGGGCATAGGGCATAGGGCATAGGGCATAGGGCATAGGGCATAGGGCATAGGGCATAGGGCATAGGGCATAGGGCATAGGGACAGAGCGTAGAGCGCATAGGGCAGAGGCATAGTAGTAAGGGCATTGGGCGGAGGTAGGATGGACAGGGCAGGTAGGCAAGTAGGCGGCCGTAGGGCATAGTAGGGCATAGTAGGGCATAGTAGGGCATAGTAGGGCATAGTAGGGCATAGTCGGGCATAGTCGGGCATAGTAGGGCATAGTAGGGCATAGTAGGGCATAGTAGGGCATAGTAGGGCATAGTAGGGCTTAAAGGCTTAGGTCAAAGTATGATTAGGGATTAGGGCTTAGTATACTAAGACAAAAGACTTAGGCCTTAAAGGTTAGAACTTAGTGCTGCCACTTAAGTTCAAATTGAATTGCTTCAACTAAATGGTTTTGTTGTTGTGGTTGTTTTCTTTTTAACATTGCTTACTTGTTGTATTTTGTAGATTTCTTTGAAATGGAAATTTAAGTTTCCGAAAGAGGATGAAGCGCACAAATAAAATCAAAACATTATGGTAGATATATCTTTTCATTCAAGTATTCCACTATGTGAGTCATTCCTGTTTATTTACATTTCAGAACTTGTATTGTTTATGTTATGCATTCGTGAATGATTTATGCATTCATTTTTCATATCAGCTCTCTTTGATTTTAGCCTTGATTTTTATCTCTTTTTACCTCATCTATACCTTGGCCACATTACAAGCCTTGATTGAAGTCCTATTGATTTCGAGTTTATTTCTAATTCAATTGGTGTGATTAGAAGTTTTCCAAGTTTATGATAGCGTAAATTTGCATAATGTGTTCAGAGTTAAACACCTGGATGTTGAAGTCTGAGGTAATTCTTATATTGACATACTATAGAGAGAGACCGAAACACCTCATATCCTGGGACCGGTGGGTTATGCAATTTTCCACCTTCATTTTAGGGCCATTCAGGATTTGTATGATGTATGCAATTTGATGTCCTTTCTATGAATGAGATTTGTCACAATTGTTGTTGTCTGCATACTTTGATTTTTAAATACTGTCTTCTTACTTGCATGCATTTGGGATAATTAAGGTTGATTTTTCTTTTCCTTTCTTTTTTTATCTATGGGAAAATTATGAGGCTTGTAGTTTACGGGCAAAGGCTATGGATGAAGGGCGATTGTTTGAGAAGTTGAAAAGCCCCCAAAAATACAAATTTAGTATGTTCCAATCATATTTTTCTATATTCTACTGCACTTTCTGGTTGTGTTTGGAATTCTTGGACTGCGTTGTGTGCATACCATATGGAACATGATTGTCTAAGACAATAAAAACTGGTTTGGTTGCACCAGTCGCAGAATCCAGAATCATTGTGATAGAGCCGTCAGAGTTGGACCGAGCGCACACACTTTTGATTGAGTTTTTCCTGATTTTTGGAATCTGTCAGCTAGAACCACTCTGGACATCTCTGAATGCCATTTCAGAGTCTGGTTAAAGTTTAATTTGTGTCCTGGGGGAGTCATAAAAAGTTTGTTTTACAGTTTTGTTTGGATCATCAGCTGAAGTTGGTTGGTGAATTGGTAAAATTGGGTGTTTAAAAGGCAACTGAACTAGTGAAATTTTGATTTGCTAGCATTTAGCCTCTGCGGGCAGCTTGCACAAGTCATATTGGTATAAACTAAAGGTTTGCTCGAACCTCGAAACCATTAAATGAAAGTCCAAACACGTTTTGTGCAAAATTGACCCATCTTAAACCACAATTTCAACACTTTTCTGATATAAGTTGCAGATTTTGAAAATTCAGAGTTGGTATGATAAGGCCATCAGATTCAAGTTAGATTGGAGCAAAAGCTTGGTCAATTGAATTTAAATTAAAAGAAGTGCACCCCCCCCCAATTCAAATTTACCATATAAACTGCACTGTGTTTGCTAAAAAAGCTGTTTGTGTTTGTTTTTGAACTGTACTAAGCAAATTTGAAACTCTGATGATGCACTTGTTTTCAGCCTTCTTGCCAGCAGTTTGTCAAACACTTGCCCTCTAGTTTTACAATTGGTTCGAAGTGATCATAGCTGCAAACTTATCTTGGTTTCTTTGCTGTTCAAATCCACTCGATCCTTTCCTACGTTCATTTTGAGTGCCACCATTTATTGGAAAACATTGATTTATTTATTTTGCCCCCCCCCCGTGTTGGAGTGGCAGAGGGTGTTGAAGGAGAGATCGCCATTTTTTTTTTTTTTTTTTGTGCCCGGTCGCTAAGTCTGTGATGATTGACTTACACACTACAGTTGTGCAGTTCTGGATCATGTTATATCTATATTCAACGAGTTTTGTAAGCTTGCGAACACCCGTTTAACAGAGAACCCTAAGCGATGCATTAGCGTTTAGTTTAGCAGAAACTGATGTGTATTATCTGCTCATCATTGTCAATAGTTTGGAGGGCATCTATTGGAATGTGCCATATGTAAGAGCTCTTAGTGACGGCAGTGCAGTAGGCACAACTATCTCCCCCCCCCCCACATATGGCTGCCCAGCGTGTCCATTCGTGAACGGACAAAACGCATACACACGTAACCGCATATAGAAGCAAAAAATAGGAACATGTCCACAGCTCCATATGCCATTCATTATTTTTCCTTCTAATCCGTTACACATAAACACCAGGTAAATAAAATGAATAGCATCTTAAACGCTAAATGAGCCTAGATGTAGGATAGCCATTGGTTTATGCAAGTAATTGGCGGATGTATGAGATGAGGCGTGGCAAAGGAAGAAGATGCAGCACGGGAATTGTCGGCCGGACTAGATTGTTTGCGGCTGATGTATTTGATGTAATGCACCCCCCCCCCCCCCCCAGAACCACGTCTATCACTGGTCTGAACATCCACTGGCCCTAGAAATTGTATAAATAAGGTTGTCCATAGCTCGGACTAGAAGCCATATGTTCAAGGCATTGATGCTTCCGCGTCTCCATGTCGAAGCAGAGAATATAAGTGCGTGATCATAAGAAGGCACTAGATATGTTCAGACTTGCCATTTGAGCCTAGAGAAGCTGAGAAGCTACGAGCACAGAGCTATGATAGGTAACTATTCCATCGTTAATACTATATCTATTCTAACTTTAGATGTTCGACCATTGATGTTTTATTTCCTGCTAAAAAAATATTTCAGGAATATCCCCCATTCTACAATGGGTGAGTCATTTGGCAATTAAATATGTGATTGAAGAATTCCACACAGTGTTCTTCCATCACTTGAACTTGCGTTTTATTCACATTGGCTTATTGATATCATAGTTATTAATAATGCTTAGATAGACAGTGAGTGTGTCTGGGAACAAAGTTCCAAATCATATACGGCTCATTCACTCTAAAAAAAAGATTCATACCTTAGCGTTCTAAAGCTTAACCAGTAGTCATGGACTATTAGACTGCTCCGCAATCGTGACTTTTATTTAAGAGTACATGCTGCGCTCAAGTCTTATGGTATTATATAGAGCTCTCTCTACTTTGCAACGTATTTGAAAATCAATATAATCTTGCTTCACTTCAGATCAAAATAGGACGAGAAGCACAGAAAAAATCACAACTCATCTACGAATCATAGTTGATGCCTCCTGCCAGATCTCCAAAATAGTCACACTCCATCAAGTTATTATGCTTTATCTACACCGATACGTCGTCTAAGTATCTTGGTAGGTTTAGATCATTGCGATGACAATCTCAAATGAGAGTAGCTAGAGAGAAGGTAAGTCACATTTATTGAACAAAGTCCAAAGCGGAGCTACATAGTGCCATGTGAATAAGATTTCTTGACATATTGAATGTGAACTTTTGAAATAGGACAGATCAAGTGCAGTCACAAGCGACAGTTGCAATGCAATCATTAGGGAGAGAAGTTATAGTGGAGAGTCCCAATATGAACAAGAGGCCTTAAGAGTAGAGAACTATTATCATCAACCTTCCTTCATCAAGAAGACATGGAGGGAATTGATCGACCTCCTACCCCTAAGGAAGTTAATGTAGTATTTGCCTCATTTTCATGGAAAAGATAATGTTAGGCTTACCCAGATTGGAAATGAAGGTAGAGCAAATTTGTGCTTGCCATAAGTGGGAAAAAAGAAAAGTCTCTCTTGCTACCCTAAGTTTTCAAGGATATGCAATGCCAATGGTGGACTGCTACAGTCCAAGAGAGACTAAGACAAGCGACTTCCTCCAAAAAAACATTGGAAGAGCTTACAAATGCCCTTCGGAAAAGGCACATGCCCTCCACTACAAAAGAGAACTCATGGATAAAGCTCCAAAGATTGCCAACAAACAGTCTGTATGTCTGTTGAAGAAAGAAACTAAGTAAAATATACTGGATAAATTCCATCTTCATTTTTCATGAGGAGTTCACAATGCCATAAAACACGATCTAGGTTTAAGGAGTGAAAAAACTGCACAAATAAAAGAAACATCAGAATCAAAAAAATTAGGGATAATAATTTCAACCAAAGAAAACATTTACCTAAAAAGAAACAACTCCCAAACTGACTTTGCATTAGGCATCTTTGGAATGTCTGACGCATATTCTTTGTTAGTCAACAGAATATAATCTTTTTGAATTTCGCGTGAAATCAAGAGTTAAAAATATTCAAAGCAAGTATCTGAGAGTATAG
>NW_025905385.1:0-10885 GCF_018835915.1 Vigna umbellata
TTTGGGCTCAATTTCAAGACTAATTCTTATTTTATTTAGTTTGCATTATTTGGGCTTAATTATTTCAATCACATTTGTGCAGGACAATCACGGTTTAATGGTTGAGAAAGGATCTGCTGAAGATGACCGAACGGTATGCTAAAGCCTTGACCGAACGGTCTTCTAAAACCTGGAATTAACAGTCTTCTAAAGAAATGAATATTGATCGAACGGTCTACTGAAGACATGACCGAACGGTATTTTGAGAAGCTACAATGAATGCCGAGCACTACACTACCGATCGGTTTGCTGAAGGAAAGGCCGAAAGTTTTACTGAAGCCATGACCGAATGGTATGTGGACGCATATACCGAACGGTCTGTGAAAGCTTACATTAAATGGCCGAACACTCTTCAACGAACGGCAGTGCATTTGTTCCTTGAACCGAACGACATGAACCTTTCATGACCGAACGGTGAGCTACCAATAATGGGCGAGCACGGGAATGGTTTTGTAGTGACCGAATAGTGAGCTAGCTGAACTGAATTGACGAGCACCATAGACCGAACGCTCTTATGAAGACAGACCATTATTGACCGAACGATCAGATGAGATGAGCAGAGAACTCATCAACAGCAGTATTGGAAACACATTTTGAGAATTCAAGAGGGTGGCCACGTCAATTTTAGAAGGGAAATTTTTTCTTTTGGGGTTTATATATCCCAAAATTCACCATCACTTGACCTAAGTCTTCCAACCGCCACTTACGTTTTCTGGGGAGCATCTTTTTCCTCCTCCCCTTTAGGGAGGTTTTGGTTTGTTTTCATTTTTCACCTTCATGTATTGAATCTATGTGTTCCTAATTGTAATTTCCACTTTGCGTTCTTCATTTGATGTTGTTGAATCTTTATTTTCATCTACGCATTGCCTTTTGTTTCCAATCTCGTTTTCACGTTTAGATTTTGGATCTAATTAATTTCATTTTCCAATTTGCTTTGAATCTCGTCTCTGCTTAATTCGTTTCATCCAGTTTCATTGTTTATTTCCAATTGTGTATTTTAATTCTGTCAGATTTTTGTTTCCATTTTACGTTTTTCAACTTTGTCCCTTTATGTTTCTCAGCTTTTTTTCACTACAACCTCTATTTGTGTTTTGATTTACGTTTTCTAGTTGTGTTTAGAAGTTCGTTTTGCTTCATTCCTATTATGTATGTTCATTCCAGTTCTACTCGTTTAATCTACTGTTCATCGCGTTTTCTGCTTCATTTTTGCAACGTTTTGTGCTTCTTCATTTAGACCGTCCGGTTTTTAATTAATACCATTTGGTCTCTAAATGTTAGAGACCGTTCGGCTTTTTCTGCTCAGTTTTCAATCTCTTTTTTGTTTTCTTAACGTTCGGCTTTTACACTGTAATACCGTTCGGTCTGTTATAGACTGAATGACCACCTTCTTCATCTTTTGATTACGTACGTTCTGTTTCAATAAATTTTAATATCATTCGGTCATACACTTCTGTGTAGGACCGTTCGGTCAGTTTGTTGTTATAAACGACCGTTCGTCTCATGTCAAGACGTTCGACATAGGTGCACACCCATTCGGTCTCTAACTTCACTGCTAGAGACCGTTCGTCCTTTTCTTTGTTCTGCTTTTTATTATCGTTGCTCTCTTTGTGACGTTCGGTTTGTCTTGTTTATTTGCTTTAGCTTGTATGCTTTTACATTGTACTACCGTTCGGTCTGTTAGAGACCGAACGACCACTTCATCTCTTGCTTTCGTTACCGTTCGACTTCCGTATTGCTCATTTCCTTTCAGATTCTTTAGAGTACGTTCGATTTTCATGTTTGACCGTTTGGTTTTTATTTCTATGCAATTTATAGTCCACCGTTCGGTCATTGCTTTAGACTATTCGGTCTTTCATAGCATCGTTTGGTTTTAACACTTATTGTTAAAACCGTTCGGTTTTCTGCTTTCAGCTTTTAATTTTGTTTGGTTGTCTTTAACTTCCAATTTCAATTTAGTTTAATTTTCAATTGCAAAAACACTTTCAACCCCCCCCCCCTCCCCGACACTATGTGTTTGACCTAAGTCTCGAATCACATTTGGTCCTTGAGAGACGACCTAGGAGTCACTTCCTAACATTATATTGCATTCTTATTTGCATATCAAATTTGATGGGGCGCGACAGCCGCATCACATACCATTTGTACTATTTTTAAGAGTTGTAAATGTTATAAATATATATTATTATTACTGATTTTGAGGAATTTATATAATTTTATATTATTTTTTTTAATTTTCATTATGCTTTTAATTAAGATAATCAAAGGGTATACTTGAAACATCAGGAGAAATAAAGAAAGTGGACTCATTTTGCATTATAGATTCGTAAAAATATATTATTTGATACTATTTTCTATATGTTGACGAAGAAGTTTTACCTGTAAGAAGAAAAAGGAGAGAAGTTAAATAAAAGATAAAGAAAGTTTTACCTAGTTTCTGAGAGTGAGAAAACTTACTAGTGGGGTTGAACTTTACTGGTGCTGCCCCAGAAATCGCCGCAGTCGAGGGGACAGTGGCGTTGTTGCTAGAACTACTCATAATGTTCGTGTATATGACATTTGCAACAATTTAACTTGCCCTAATATTTGTTGAGGGATAAAATGTTTTCTTAATGTGTCTTATTCATGAAAAGTAATCGTAAATCCTCGGTAGTTTTCTTCATTGTACAAGATGCTAATAGAGTAACAATTGATATTCACCAAGAATAACCTTTTATTAATTTGACAAATTTTAACTAAACACATAAATTCCAACACGATCACGCATTTGAGAATTGTCTCAAACTCTACTACTTTCACAATTAATTCATCTATAACTTATTCTAAATTTTCAATCAATCTCAATCAAAGTTAAAATCAACTGGTGAAACATTAACCATTACAAGAACAAGGCCTAAAACCAAAGATTGCAAGAATACACTCTACAGACGCATAAGAAACTCTACATTCTAATACTCGAGTACAAGAGAAACTTGATCTCAAAGAGCATGAGTACGAGAGTAACTCGATGATCCAGTGTCCGAGTAAGAGAACAATTCAACGTTCAAGTAATTGAGTATGGGAGAAACTTGGTATTCCAATAAGGATGAACTTGACATTCCAATACTTGAGTACAAGATCAACTTGATTTTTTAAATAATTAGAAAAGTAATATTTTTTGGGTTAAATACGTTTTTAGTTCCTAAACTATCAAGCGAATTTGTTTTTAGTCCCTCTTTCAAAGTAAGGTACATTTTAGTCCTCCTCCTTCAAGAAAAATCGTTAACTTTTTGTCCTAGGAGGACAAAAAATTAACGTTTTTTTAAAATAGAAGGACTAAAAACAAATTCGCTTGATAATTTAGGGACTAAAAACATATTTAACCCTATTTTTTTAGAAAATCTTTTGGTAAAAATTCTTTTCTTTCATTTGATTTTCTTTTCTTTCTTTAATTTTGATTTTTTTTTCCTTGGTGCAGAATAGGTAAATTGGGCTGAAGTGTGTTGATTAGATAATTGAGCCATTAACTCAGCTGGGCTGTTTGAATTAAACTACGCCGCTAGCAAGTTGGGTTTCAATTAAATGAAACGCAACGTTTTGGGGTTGGAGAGGCCTGGATGAACTTAAGAGAGACGGCGGCATCTTGTTTTGGCTGGACCTTAAGCTGAATTAGTGAAACTGTGTGTTCCAATGGCACCAACTACCTTAGGCGGTCTTCACCTTATGCATTGATTTGGCAGAAAGGGAGAAATTGACTTGAGAGGAAAACAAACACCCACGAGCTAGGGCTTGGAGAGAATGTGAGAAGATGAAGTCACGGCCCTTCCCTGCAAAGAAGCTAACTGGAGAAAATGAAGAAGATGACCTGGACGGAAGAAGGATGATGGCAACCCTTTAGGGACTTTCCATCCAAAAGAAGTATCAACTTCACTCTAAGACCAAGAAAGGGAAGTTGGAATAAAGACTTAATCTTTTTCTTTCTAAGTCTTAGCATGTTCTCTTTAACTAATTCCATTTACATTGTTTTGTAGGCAATAAAGGTTGGAAAGTTTCTAGGAGAGTTGCCAAGCAAAGAGGAAACAAAGGAAAACAAGTCGAATGTGGTTGACAAGCCAACATGAAGCATTTTCCCACATTTTCCATGTGCAACACATTCAGTCGTGTTTCTTCTTTACTTTGAAGCACATTCAACATAAGTTTCACGTGGAACATAAGCCAATATAAAGATTCTTCTATTTTGAGCACATTTTCAATAATGAATACGTGGAACACAAGGCCAGTAGCTTTGTACATGTGATTTAGCTTGAGCACATTGTAAATATGTAGCTTTCCTTGCACACTTCCTAACTCATATTCTCCTATAAAAGAGAACTTCATCATTTGTAAACTCAACTTGAATTGATATAGTGAAATGTTGTTGGATTATTTCCAGCTACTACTTCTCCAAGTTTTGTCTTGTGCCACTTTAACACACTCATTCTCTAGCTTCCTTCCCTCTTGGAAGGCTTTCTGAGTTAGAACCTCTGCCTACACACTCCAAAACCGCACCAGATAATTCATCAAACACCTTTTGTGCACCTCCAACTGCATCTGCGTTTTCCAATTCCGCTGCCACCTCTGGTCCGTGAAGTTGCTCATTCTTGAAGAGTGAAGTTGCTTCTATCATTTGGTAAGAAGAGCTAACACATCCATGATGTGCTTCAACGAGCTAAGTTGTTTTTTTCTTCATTTTTCGTTTCTGTCATGTGTTGTCAACTCTGTCACTGTTTTATCAATTTTTTAATTCTGTTTGGTTTAATTCGTACTTGAGCTTTCTGTTTGCGTTCATTCATTGTTCCTTAGTTCATGTTGATCATTTTAAACAGTGAAAATCCTTTGTTTGAGTTCAATTCCAGCTTTATTCATCTTTTCTAGTTTTGTTTCATTCATGTGCCTTATGTGCAATGTTGTTTCTATTTCAAATGTTTGATTATGTTCTAGCTTTCAATTTTCATTTTTCAACTGTGTATTAGATGCATGTTTAGCAATGAATCAATCCACAAAGGCAAAGAGACAATGTCTAGCCTAGATAATATGAGCTAAAGCATCCAACATTTGCTTTAGTTTTCACAAATTCTGCACAAAATATTCAAATCCGGTTTAATCTGTGCAAGCTGTTTCTGTCCTGATTTTTTGTGTCTTAAGCATTGTGCAAGTTTGTTTGATGTTGTTAAACATGTTCCAAGCAATGCCAACCAGTATTAATCACTACAATGCACTAAGCATAGTTGAGTTCCTCAAAAATCTAGTTTCAAGTGTTGTCACAGTTTTCATTCAATCTTTTTCACCGTGATTGATGTCATTGTGTGTCTTAGACCATGTGCTATTGCCCTAGCTCAATTTCTGAAGCTAGATCTAGTTGCTTAGGATCTTTCTTGCATGTTTGTTGATCCATCCAGCTTTAAATCTACTGTTTTCTTCATGCTGCAACAATTTTTAGTATAATTTTCTGCATTGTTGGGAACCATCACTATCAATTGTTACTGCAATGGGTTTCTGTGTTGTTTGACTATTTGTGCAAGTATAATTATCCATTTGAAACCTGTTGTTACTGTTCAAATGGTAATTTTCCAGCCTTTGTATCACATCACAGTTTCAGTCATCAAATTTGGTTAAATTTGAAAGTACACCAGTAAAAACTGATATGGACTTTGCTGTGGTTGTTTAAGTGTTTCAATACATTCCATTGGATGATATAGACCTATTTAAAGTGTCATCTGCACATTTGAATCCTTGCTACTCATTTTCACCACTGTAGTTTCCAAATTTTCTTGCCACATTTCAAAATCTGGTGTAGTTTGGTAAAAATGTTGCATAAGTGGCAACTACAAAAGAGATTTTGGAGTTTTGAGTGTTTTGGTGTAGTTTGCATGTTTGAGCAAGTATACTTGGTGAATTGAAATATGTTTCTACTATTCATTTGGTCAATATCCAGTTTTTATGCAATTTCACATTTGAAACACTCACCTTTTGTTAATTTTGGGAAGTAAACCAGTGTATTTCTGATGTGGCTACTTTCTTTGTTGCCTAAGTGATTGCACACATTCCATTTCATCATATAAACTTGCTGGAAGTCTCAGTTGAACTTTAAACACAGTACCATTCATTTTGGCCACTGCTGTTCCATTTTCCAGCCACAATTTTTCTGGTGCAGTTAGCATTTGTTTACTATTAACACTATTAAATTTAGATTTTCAATTTGGATGGGCAAAAGCTGGGGATTTTGTTTCCATATACATTTAAAAGCATAAACAAGTGTATACCAATCAGAAAAAGAAATTGAAACCCTGGAATCCAATTTTGAAAAGTCTAAAACCAGAAAACACAAAATCTGCTATTCTTTGTGGCATTTTGTCAAACAATTATGAGTTTTATCAAACAGTTTCGAAGCACACAATTTCATCACTATTTTGAGTCTTTTCTTGCTTGTTTAATCTGTTCTAGTGCCTCTCCTAGGTTCCTTTTGTGTCTCTTCTCTTATTCCAAGCTTAAATTCAATTGAATTCAACTTGTTTGGCTTCTAATTTATGCCCAAAATTTGTTCTGCGAAAATTCATTTCTGGTGCAGCAGATGGATTTTGTTGACTGTTTGGTGTTTGTTTTGGGCGCTGTGACGAATTGGTGCAGCTGTTTTACCTCAGATTCCTTGCCCCAAGGGGGTAGCATCTTAGGAAGTGGATGAGGTGTTAATTAAAAGGGCCACAAGTTTGGACTCCAAGTGCACTTCTTTCTTGTTGTTCCAGTGATAAGTTGTCGTTGAAGCTATCAAATTAATACTACTTTTAAAGGAAACTTCAGTATTGCCAAGTAGTATCTAAGAAAATACATAGGGCTAAAGTAACCCTGAGTCGTCTCCCAACGAACACGGAATTGCTTTTGAATATTTCAATCTTATAAATGTAATGCAATAAGAATAAAAGTAATGTTTGGAGAATGTTTAAAGAACAAATAAGAAACTTAAAGACAGTTATGATTAAATAGGCTAATTCCACTACTTTTCCAAGATATATTCATCATCAGTTATTCACGGATAATTGCTCAATTGATTATTGTTTTAGTTTCAAATTAATTAAAGTACATTCTCAATTAATTTGAGGGCGATCATGCATTTAACCAAAGTAAATTCTCAATCAAATGCAAAACCTTTCTAGATTATTCACAGTAAATTCAACCAAAGTACATTCTCAATCAAATTCTATTGTGTTTAATCATGTCTATTCTTAAATCTCCTAACCAAGTTAATAGTTAATCAATCAAAGTAAATTCTCAATTGATTATAGTTGAAATTATTATTACCAATCAAAGTACATTCTCAATTGATAGTAAAAACCATTTAATCATATGAAAGTTCCTAAATTAAATCAAAGTAGATTCTCAATTAAACCTAGAAACCCTAGAACTCATATAATTAATATGCATGTAGATTCAAACATATTATGATGCAAAAATCTTTTCTTTTAACAAGATAGAGAGATGAAAGACATAGAGAGAACAACTTATATAAATAATCAAAATAAACAATTGCATTAACTGAAGGTAACTCAGAATCCATCATGGAATTACAACATAATAGCCCTAAATGCTTAGCTCTCCATGAAAGGAGTTGAATACAAGATGAAATAAAAGAGAGAAGTAGTGAATGCCTGAATTGAAGTCCCCTAAGTCTCTTTATATAGGGCTTGGTTGGGCTTGGACTCTGAATATTCAGTTGACAAAATCTTTTATCTTTTATCTTATATCTTCCAAATAACTAGATAATTATAACATCATTTGAAAGATATTTTCTGTTGATATTCCCAAATTAAATTAATTTAACAACTAAATTTTATCTTTTAGTTTTTCTGACTTTCCAAAATTGCACAAATGTCCTAAAATTTCCTCTATCTGCGTTTTAGCCCCAACTGAATTTCTGAAATTGCAAGAAAGTCCCTCAGTTGACCATCCTTGACCAGATTCAAACAGCATTGACCAAGTTTTGACCAGAGAAAGACGCGCCAATGATTGCTCGCCACGTGTTTGTTCTCTTTCCATCAAAAATTAGGGTTCTGCAGATTGGGGGAAAGGAGCTTTTTGTGCCGTCACGCGACCTGCGCTTGCACCGTGAATGAAGAACGCTTCTTTGCTTCTCGCACCAGGATTTTCGAATGGAGATGGCTCACGGCTTCTGAATTGGATTTTTGTGTGATTGTTAAATTTGGTTTCTTCTTTCAAGTGATTCCCGCGCGATAATGGAGATGGAGGAGATGAACAGTGGCGCGATTGGGTTTCGTTTTTGCCTTTTTCTGTTTCAAATTGCAGGTGGCTTTTCTCGGTGGCTATGCGGAAGAGGGAGTCGCGGTCAGGCAAGGGCTCACGTTAAGACTGTGGTGAAATCAATTGGGATTCTGGCTTGGAGTTAGATTTGGGCGTTTAGGGTTCGAGAGAGTTTTCGGATCAGATTGGGTTTTATGGGCTTTTATGATTTGCAAGTCTGGCTTGGTGCTACAGTAATGGTGATGTCGCGATTCTGGATGTGCATGATGGAGGTATGGCGGTGTGTGTTGAATGTTGACGGCAAGGTTGGCGGTGGCAAGGTGGAGATGGTGGCGGCGCGGATGGAGAGGCGGCTCGCGGTTTCACGGTGAGGATGGTTGCGCTTTGGTGTTGGTGGCGCGGTTCTGATCTAGGGATGGCTCTACGACGGTGGTGGCGTGGTTGACGGTAGCGGCGGCACATGGTGGCGGCTAGGCGATGAAGAAGGGAGAGTTGCGGCGCGATTTCACGGTGGCGGCACAGCATGGTGGTGACGAGCGTGGCCTTCCGGCGAGAAAGGAGGGAGAAGAAGTTGGCCGGCGATGAGGATGGTACGGCGGAAGTGGAACGGCGGTCGTGGAGGTTGCAGCGGCGACGGACGTTGACGGCTAGGGTTGGGAACTAGGGTTTCTCTGTTAGAGAATGATGTGGCAAGGGAGGTGATGTGGCGGCATGTGGTTGGCTAGATCTGTGTGGAGAGGATTTGGATACATGGCATGATTTAGTGGGGTTACTGTTAGGCTTAGTGTTGGGCCTGGTTAAGAGAAATAGGAGTGTATGTAGAAATTTTAGGAGGTGCAAGGATAAAGTCTGTCATTTTGGCATATTTGTGTATTATTTTGCAAATAAAATCTGATTTTGGGCCTTGAATTGCCATTTGAACCCATATAACTTATATTCTCAACTGCACAAATAAATATTAAAACATCCAAGAATAATTTATGTGTTAAAACTCACTTTTTACGTCTCTTTAATTCCCAAACCCAACAATTCCAATCATCACAAATTCACTTAAAATCAATCATTTAAGCACAATTATCTCATCAAAAATTTGAATTTTAAAGCATAAATGTGGGTATAAATATGCACTCATCATCCAACAGCAGTTTCAGTAACCATACCGCCTTTTTGCTCATGATTTTGGACCAGCATTTTTGAAACAGCAACCACTTAGCTTTGCTACTTTTGTAAAAAAATTTACTTGTAATTTTGGCTTGGTATCACGGAACATTTGTAATTTCTTTCCATTTTGTGTTCATTTTCAACTTAAAGTGGCTTGGAAAAATGCTTTTTAAGCAATTCCAAGTGCACCATCAAACATTGTAATAGCTTAGTTTCCACTACTTAGTGTGAAAGTGTGTCAAGTGGCTCCAAGTGTCACTTGCACTTTCACTTAGGGTCGTGTCTCCCTCTTTCATTTCATTGTCATCTTTCTTTAATTTTTGCTTGTTGATATTTTTTGTTTTAAGTCTCCGTGATATCTAGGTGCGTGCTCATATAGATAAACCTTCTTTTGGTTTCTAGGCGCATCTCATTGTTGCATTCTAACTGTTTTTGAAAGACTTCTCATTGAAACTTGGGTAAGGAACCGGAGAAACTCTAGCTAAGGAAGGACAAGGTTTTTAAGCTTGTCCGTTGAGACTCACCTCTCCTTCCTGGGAGCTATTCGGTTTCTTTACCTTTAGAATCTATCTAGAAGTTATTCACCAAAAATACAAAAACATTCTTTGAAAAGTATTTTGACTCAACACTTGTGAAGCCTTTCAAAACTCTTGTGAAACTTTTTTCTCTACTTCACAAGTATGAGTCACTTATGCGGCTGTCGCGGCCCATCAATTTTGATGTGCAAATAAATGCAGTATAGTGTTAGGAAGTGACTCCTAGGTCGCCTCTCAAGGACCAAATGTGGTTCGAGTCTCCAGTCAAACACGTAGGGGGGTTTTGAAAGTGTTCTTGTGAGAAAAATTAAACTAAATTAAAACTGGAAATTAAATAAAACCAAACATAATTGAAAATACTGAAATAAATGAACAAAGCGTGAAGACCGAACGGTCCTACAGATGACCAAACGGTTCTACATTGAGACACAGCGATTTCTAAAACAAGTGAGAAAATTAGAAATGAAAGAAGATAAAGTCGAATAAAACAGACAATATGAAAACAATAAATTGAATGATCCTAAAGCAAGATGTGTGAACTAATTAAAATAATAAAGAAACACTTGATAAAAAAATGAAATGCACATATGAATCAAATTAAATGCAATAAACAATTAAGAAAACTCGTGACTCAATTAAAATTATATAAAGAAATCTAAAACTCATCTACGTAAATTAAAATATTCAATGCAAAAGACTATAAATCAATTGAACGCAGCACATAAATCACCAATACATAAGTTAAATGAAATTGTAAAATAATAAAACTCATATTCCATCATGATGAAGATTAAAGACGCAATTGATGCAGCCCGTGACAACACATCTAATGAAGCACGTCTCCAAAAATGAAAATGATATATATATATATATATATATAT
>NW_025905389.1:0-14339 GCF_018835915.1 Vigna umbellata
TACCCCCTCCGATACCATCATACACAACCACAACTAGTGTGTACCCACAACCTACAGGTTCCTAAGGAAGGAACTGCTCTGATACCATTAATGTAACATCCCGATTATATAATAACCAATATTATATAATAAAGACCTCAACATTCAAATATAGAGAACAGTCAGAATATGACGTGTAATTTAAGTGCGAAATTACAGTCATCCAAATAAAAGGAGTGAAAATTTAAACTTAACAGTTTAGATTATTGAACACTACAAGTGTTCGAATAGGAAAATTCCTAACAGTCTAAACCGCAACCTCGGTATCCTCTAGCTCTTGATCCAAGGGAATCTCCTCGACAACATCTGCTCCCATCCAAGTGGATGATCATTGCCAACGAAACATACATAAACGGCACACAACACAAACAATGCAAGGGTGAGCTAGATATAAAAAGCATGTTATACATATATCACAATTGATTCATGTCATCATACATAGATACATATAAAGGAACAATTAAAACATGCTCGTTAAACCACAACTCACACATCTTTACGCTTGCATAGTTTTGTTGGCACTCCCCAACACTATGCAAGGTAAATCCACGACACACGACTCCTCTTTACACTTGCATACTTCTGTTGGCACTCTCCAACACTATGCAAGGTAAATCCACAACACACGACTCCTCCATATTTGTATAACTGTCGAACTATTGGTCGTCTTTGCACTTGCATAGTTCAGCTGGTCTTTCTCCAACACTAGCAAGGTTAATCCCCCAATCTGTCTATGTCTAAATTCAAAGACTATAGACGAGGACCTCCCTCTACTCTCACCACTTACATTGTTCTTCTCTACTTGAGTATGAACAATGCTTTGAGTGTAGGGATAGACATACCAATTCAAAGCTCCATACAGTTATACGGAACAACCACAATACCCCACATAACCACTTTCATCCATCTCTCTCCGAGATGTCCAAATCATACTCAAATTCATCATTTACATTCACAATCATATTATCCCAGTAATTTAACATATCTCATGCATTCACATACTTTCACATAAATCACATCACAGTATACATTCCAAATATTTGCACACTTAATCCAACCCAAGAGCAAAGGAACTTAGAACCGAAAACTATTTGTTGAACACTATTTTGTCGAACGCTATTCACCAAAACGATCTGGACGAACACTATCTGCCGACAGCTATATTGCCGAACTTTATACTATTTGGACGGAAGCAATGTGATCCAACATAAACATGCCGAACGCTAAAACTGAGTATCCGGCCGAACGCTAAAACCGAACTCCATATTCAAATAGGATACTGTCTGGACGAACATTCAA
Source organism: Vigna umbellata (assembly GCF_018835915.1). Next base: position 1,339 of record NW_025905389.1, read on the forward strand.
AGATCAATCATCATCAAATACCGAACGCTGCCTATGGTGATTCCTATCTGAAGACAACCATCATCGAAACCGAACGTTCGCCATGAACGATCACTAACTAGGAATAAACATCAGCAAAACCGAACGTTACCTATCATTAATACCGAACGCTTACGATCGAAGCCTGAGAATACCTGGTCAAGATCGAACGCTAACCATCACTGATACACCCAGATCGAACGCTTACCAACTAAACCTCAGAATACGCGATCCAGGTCGAACGCTAATGATTACAAACATATATCAAGACTGAACGCTCAAGATCCAAACTTTAAGACTATCAAATGAAGACCGAACGCTCAACATTGCTACCCGAGAATACTAAGTTAAGAACGAACGCTCATACTCACTAATACACCAAGGCCGATCGTTTAAGATATCAACTTAGAATATCCAATTACGGCCGAACGCTCACAATCACAATTATGATCTAAACTTAAGACTATCAAATTAAGACCGAACGCTTACTAATACTCCAAAATCGAACGTTCAAGATTTCAACTTAAAAATCAAAATTAATACCGAACGCACGCAATCACTTATACACCAATAATGAACGATTAAGATCCAAACCTAAGAATCCAAATTAAGACCGAATGCTTAAGAGTTCAACCTGAGAATACATCATCAAAAAGGACGGATGCCTACAACCACTATTACATCAAAACCGAACGCTCGAGATTGAAACCTAAAATACCAAATTGAGAATGAACGCTCACAATCACATTTAAACCAAGGCCGATCGTTCAAGATGGAAACCTAAGAATACTGATTTAAGGCCGAACGCTCACAATCACTTATACACCAAGAACGAACGATTAAGATCCAAGCCTAAGAATCATAATTAAGTCCGAACGCTTACAAGTTAAACCTGAGAACACCTATTTAAGGAATAACGTCTAGGATCACTATTTCACGAGGATCGAACGCTTAAGATTCAATCCTAAGAATATTAAAGTTATGGTCGAACGCTACAATCCATATACACCCAACCGAACGTTCAAGATTTTAAACCTATGAATATCAGATTTAAGGTCGAACGCTACCATCTCTATTACACGAAAACGATCGCCGAACGCTTCACTAAACAAGCCTAGAACGAACGCTAACGCTCGTTACTGGAGGATACAAAACCGAACGGTTAGTTTGGCCGACCACTGTTGGTCGAGCACTGTTTGCCGAACGCGCGTTCTGTAGAATTCTGCAGAATCGCACCAGATTTTCCAGAAACCCCATTTTTCATCCCTTTCTTCCCATATTTGCATCAAACACAGTATATTTCAACAATTAAACAAATAGATCTAGCTCCCCTTACCTCTTGAAGACTTCCTTTGATCTAGAAATGCAGTGTCTTGATCTCCTTGTTTAACATCCCAAAAATACAGTAAAAACCATATAATAGAATTAATTACATTTAATGATAAACCAATTCAGTTTTATACTAAACCAACGAAAGATTTTGGCCGAATGACCTTACATAGCTTGCCAAAAGTAAACTGTACAAGATTCAAAGAAAACATGACCGAACGACTTACAAAAGTCAAATTACCGATCGGTCAAATAACAAAACGGAAAGAAAGTGACCGAACGGTCACTTCATACTAAACTACTAACTACAACCGAACGTCCTACTGTTCGGCCTTTACTTCCACATCTACGAGGTTCGCGTCTTCCAAAAATTCTTCTTCCAGCGCCTCTTCAAGTAGCGCGCTTCCATCTGCTCACATCCACACGGATGATCATTGCAAAGACAAGACGGACATACAACAAGACAACACAAGGAAACACAGGGTAAGCTTATGTAATTTAATTCAAGAAATAACATACTTTTTTCATATGCAAGCACATTCAAATTCATTCAAATAAACAATTCAATAAAACCCTAATTCTAGACCGACTGTCCGGACTGTATGAATCTGCGTAGCTACAGGCGTTCGTGCACCCGGGTGATGTAGTAACTGGAATACTCTCATCAGCTGCCACCCGAGGTTAGTCCTATTCATCGAAAGTACCCCTAAGGACGGGACCTCCTGCCGTTTCCACACATGACCTACCCTCCTCTACGTGAGGACGAGTACCCACGAAACATTAGGATGAACAGCCAGCATTAGCATGCCCACAGTCATACTTTACCATTTCCAATATTCATACATGAGTCGTACCTCCCCGGAACGCTCGTTCAACTTCACATCATTTCATTCATATCACATTCTCTTCTTATTTCATTCATAAGCATTCTCAATTCCATCTTTCATTATCACTTTTCTCAAACTCATCTTTATTGCCAATAAGTTAAATCTCATCTTTGTTCAAAGGTTTATAAAGACACCAAAATACCGAACGTTCTATTCTCACTCAGAACGAGGACGAACGTTTGAGACGAGACAGATAGGTCTCCAGCTCCAAAATGGAATAATACCAAGAGAGTTACTTTTAGATTTAAGAAATGAACCGAGTAAAATAGTGCAATATGTGACGAACGGTATTTACCACTTGAATCAGTTGAATGAACTGACTCTCTTGAGTTTAAACCAATACTTAAAGAAGAAATGAAGTATGGAGGCCCTAGGTCGGATCCAATGCAAGAAGAATAATTAAGATGTTAAGGAACTATATTTAGAATAATTCACATATGGAAATCCAATGCCAGTAAATGACCGAACATGGTAAAGGAAAATATTACTGAAGTTGGACGAACGCTATTTTATCAAGATTGATTATACAATAGTACGAGCGCTGTAACATCCCGATTATATAATAACCAATATTATATAATAAAGACGTTAACATCCAAATATAGAGAACAGTCGGAGTATGACGTGTAATTAAATGTGAAATTACAGTCATCCAGAAATAAAAGAAACTGAAAATTTAAACTTGAACAATTGAAATGATTAAACACTACAAGTGTTCAATCAGGAAATTCCTAAGAAGACTACTCCGCAACATCAGTAACCTCCAGCTCTTGCTCCAAGGGGATCTCCTCGACAACATCTGCTCCCATCCANGAAGCTAGTACACCCATGGGTACTTCATGTTATTTAGATAAGGATGAAATTGGAAAAGGAGTGAATGAAACCATGTTTAGAGGCATGATAGGATCCTTGCTATACTTAACTGCTAGTAGACCAGATATTATGCAGAGTGTTTGTGTATGTGCTAGATACCAAGCCAATCCTAAAGAATCTTATTTGACTGCAGTTAAGAGAATTCTAAAATATCTTAAGGGAACTACTTCATTTGGACTTTGGTATCCCTCTGATGCCTCACCTAGTTTAATAGGATACTCTGATGCAGATTATGGTGGCTGTAAAATTGATAGAAAAAGTACTAGTGGAACCTGTCATTTTTTGGGATGTTCTTTAGTGTCATGGCACTCAAAGAAACAAGCATGTGTAGCTTTGTCTACCACCGAAGCTGAATATATTGCAGCTGGAAACTGTTGTGCCCAAATTTTGTGGATGAAACAACAATTGGAAGACTTTGATATCTTCCTTGACAAAATTCCTCTAAAATGTGACAATACTAGTGCGATAAATTTGACCAAGAACCCCATAATGCATTCAAGAACTAAGCATATAGAAATTAGGCACCATTTCTTAAGAGATCATATTCAAAAGGGGGATTGTCAAATTGAATATGTTAATACCTTACATCAATTAGCTGATATCTTTACCAAGGCTCTACCTAAAGATAGATTTTTTGAGCTTAGAAGAGAGTTAGGAGTGTTAGACATATCTTAGAATCAAAATCTATGCAAATTTTTGCATTTTTCGTAAACTTAACGCTTCATAATCGATTATCACTAAGTTATAATCGATTATTCATGCATACAATTCAATTCTGGAAAATCTTGAGCAAATAATCGATTATCATTATGCATAATCGATTATCATTATGCATAATCGATTATCATGCAATTCTGGGCAGTAATTATTGAACGAATAATCGATTATCACGAGCCATAATCGATTATCGCGCTGACAGTTTCAAAAATAGAGCCGTTGGAGCATCCCATAACGGCTATAAACGGCCATAAACCCTCCTGAACGTTCTCCTAGTCCTGAATTCTAGGTCTTAGGCCTCTAAGTTTGATTGTTATGTTATTTTCTTTATGGTATTTAGTTTCTTAATCTTTATGAATTTCATGTAATTCCTTTATGTTCTTAATATAATGAGCTTTTATTTTTTGCATATATTCCATTTTTGAGGGGGAGCTCATATTAAGGGGGAGGTTATTACATTATTCTTTTTGCTTATGATCAAAAAGGGGGAGAAGAAATATAAGGGGAGGATTAAAAAAAAATTGTTTTTAATTGTACAGGTATTGCTAACTGTGGTTGTCCATTAGTTTATATATGTTGCAGGTAAACCTGAGTTGCTTTTAAAAAGAGAGTTTTTGATCATCATCAAAAAGGGGGAGATTGTTACCAATAAGGAGTATTGGTAAAACCTAAAAATGTGTTTTGATGATGCTGCAACTTATAGATTTTGGATGTAGTAGGAAAATATTTAAAAAAGCAACTTGTAGATTTTGAATGTAGTAGGAAAATGTTAAACATTGTAATTTTTATTCGTATAATCGATTATGGTTAAGCAATAATCGATTATCACAAGTCATACTTGAATAATCGATTATCACTTTATATAATCGATTATCACATTTTTGAAAACCTGTAACGGACTTGAATAATCGATTATCACTTACAATAATCGATTATTCATGGCAGTTGAGAGCTGACCTTTGGCACTCACTATACTTGGCTATATAATTTGATTTGGAGAAATCAGAAGGTATCGTTTTTTGAACTGAGAAAGCTTAGAACACTGTGTGTCAGAGGAACGTTCTTAGAGAGCTTTTTGTTCATTGTTCCCTTGCTTGGTCTTGTGAAAGGAGAGGCTCGCGTATCGTGTGTCGATAGTCGGAGCAGACTCTCACAAAAGTTAGCAAGGTACTCTGTCTGGTCTTGTGAAAGGAGAAGCTTGCGAATCGCTGGTCGATTGCTGGAGCGGTTCTCTTCAAGTTGGTAGAGTGGTTCTTTTCGTTTTAGTCCTGTTCGTTTGATTGTAATCTGTTAAACCATTTTTAGTGGAAATGTTAATCACTATTTATAGTGATTAACGACTGGATGTAGATTCTGTTGAATCGAACCAGGATAAAAATATCTGTGTGATTTTTTCTATTCCCTACACTCATATTATTTTACGTATATCAACTGTTTGATTAATTTTCTGAAAGAAAATTATTTTTACTAAAAGGACCAAATTAATTTTAATTGTGATCAAATACGCTTCCCGCTCTCTGAGTTTTAATTCCGCTGCGCTATACTCTTCGAAAAAAATACCCCCTCCGATACCATCATACACAACCACAACTAGTGTGTACCCACAACCTACAGGTTCCTAAGGAAGGAACTGCTCTGATACCATTAATGTAACATCCCGATTATATAATAACCAATATTATATAATAAAGACCTCAACATTCAAATATAGAGAACAGTCAGAATATGACGTGTAATTTAAGTGCGAAATTACAGTCATCCAAATAAAAGGAGTGAAAATTTAAACTTAACAGTTTAGATTATTGAACACTACAAGTGTTCGAATAGGAAAATTCCTAACAGTCTAAACCGCAACCTCGGTATCCTCTAGCTCTTGATCCAAGGGAATCTCCTCGACAACATCTGCTCCCATCCAAGTGGATGATCATTGCCAACGAAACATACATAAACGGCACACAACACAAACAATGCAAGGGTGAGCTAGATATAAAAAGCATGTTATACATATATCACAATTGATTCATGTCATCATACATAGATACATATAAAGGAACAATTAAAACATGCTCGTTAAACCACAACTCACACATCTTTACGCTTGCATAGTTTTGTTGGCACTCCCCAACACTATGCAAGGTAAATCCACGACACACGACTCCTCTTTACACTTGCATACTTCTGTTGGCACTCTCCAACACTATGCAAGGTAAATCCACAACACACGACTCCTCCATATTTGTATAACTGTCGAACTATTGGTCGTCTTTGCACTTGCATAGTTCAGCTGGTCTTTCTCCAACACTAGCAAGGTGAATCCCCCAATCTGTCTATGTCTAAATTCAAAGACTATAGACGAGGACCTCCCTCTACTCTCACCACTTACATTGTTCTTCTCTACTTGAGTATGAACAATGCTTTGAGTGTAGGGATAGACATACCAATTCAAAGCTCCATACAGTTATACGGAACAACCACAATACCCCACATAACCACTTTCATCCATCTCTCTCCGAGATGTCCAAATCATACTCAAATTCATCATTTACATTCACAATCATATTATCCCAGTAATTTAACATATCTCATGCATTCACATACTTTCACATAAATCACATCACAGTATACATTCCAAATATTTGCACACTTAATCCAACCCAAGAGCAAAGGAACTTAGAACCGAAAACTATTTGTTGAACACTATTTTGTCGAACGCTATTCACCAAAACGATCTGGACGAACACTATCTGCCGACAGCTATATTGCCGAACTTTATACTATTTGGACGGAAGCAATGTGATCCAACATAAACATGCCGAACGCTAAAACTGAGTATCCGGCCGAACGCTAAAACCGAACTCCATATTCAAATAGGATACTGTCTGGACGAACATTCAAAGATCAATCATCATCAAATACCGAACGCTGCCTATGGTGATTCCTATCTGAAGACAACCATCATCGAAACCGAACGTTCGCCATGAACGATCACTAACTAGGAATAAACATCAGCAAAACCGAACGTTACCTATCATTAATACCGAACGCTTACGATCGAAGCCTGAGAATACCTGGTCAAGATCGAACGCTAACCATCACTGATACACCCAGATCGAACGCTTACCAACTAAACCTCAGAATACGCGATCCAGGTCGAACGCTAATGATTACAAACATATATCAAGACTGAACGCTCAAGATCCAAACTTTAAGACTATCAAATGAAGACCGAACGCTCAACATTGCTACCCGAGAATACTAAGTTAAGAACGAACGCTCATACTCACTAATACACCAAGGCCGATCGTTTAAGATATCAACTTAGAATATCCAATTACGGCCGAACGCTCACAATCACAATTATGATCTAAACTTAAGACTATCAAATTAAGACCGAACGCTTACTAATACTCCAAAATCGAACGTTCAAGATTTCAACTTAAAAATCAAAATTAATACCGAACGCACGCAATCACTTATACACCAATAATGAACGATTAAGATCCAAACCTAAGAATCCAAATTAAGACCGAATGCTTAAGAGTTCAACCTGAGAATACATCATCAAAAAGGACGGATGCCTACAACCACTATTACATCAAAACCGAACGCTCGAGATTGAAACCTAAAATACCAAATTGAGAATGAACGCTCACAATCACATTTAAACCAAGGCCGATCGTTCAAGATGGAAACCTAAGAATACTGATTTAAGGCCGAACGCTCACAATCACTTATACACCAAGAACGAACGATTAAGATCCAAGCCTAAGAATCATAATTAAGTCCGAACGCTTACAAGTTAAACCTGAGAACACCTATTTAAGGAATAACGTCTAGGATCACTATTTCACGAGGATCGAACGCTTAAGATTCAATCCTAAGAATATTAAAGTTATGGTCGAACGCTACAATCCATATACACCCAACCGAACGTTCAAGATTTTAAACCTATGAATATCAGATTTAAGGTCGAACGCTACCATCTCTATTACACGAAAACGATCGCCGAACGCTTCACTAAACAAGCCTAGAACGAACGCTAACGCTCGTTACTGGAGGATACAAAACCGAACGGTTAGTTTGGCCGACCACTGTTGGTCGAGCACTGTTTGCCGAACGCGCGTTCTGTAGAATTCTGCAGAATCGCACCAGATTTTCCAGAAACCCCATTTTTCATCCCTTTCTTCCCATATTTGCATCAAACACAGTATATTTCAACAATTAAACAAATAGATCTAGCTCCCCTTACCTCTTGAAGACTTCCTTTGATCTAGAAATGCAGTGTCTTGATCTCCTTGTTTAACATCCCAAAAATACAGTAAAAACCATATAATAGAATTAATTACATTTAATGATAAACCAATTCAGTTTTATACTAAACCAACGAAAGATTTTGGCCGAATGTCCTTACATAGCTTGCCAAAAGTAAACTGTACTAGATTTAATGTAAACATGACCGATCGACTTACAAAAGTCAAATTACCGATCGGTCAAATAACAAAACGGAAAGAAAGTGACCGAACGGTCACTTCATACTAAACTACTAACTACAACCGAACGTCCTACTGTTCGGCCTTTACTTCCACATCTACGAGGTTCGCGTCTTCCAAAAATTCTTCTTCCAGCGCCTCTTCAAGTAGCGCGCTTCCATCTGCTCACATCCACACGGATGATCATTGCAAAGACAAGACGGACATACAACAAGACAACACAAGGAAACACAGGGTAAGCTTATGTAATTTAATTCAAGAAATAACATACTTTTTTCATATGCAAGCACATTCAAATTCATTCAAATAAACAATTCAATAAAACCCTAATTCTAGACCGACTGTCCGGACTGTATGAATCTGCGTAGCTACAGGCGTTCGTGCACCCGGGTGATGTAGTAACTGGAATACTCTCATCAGCTGCCACCCGAGGTTAGTCCTATTCATCGAAAGTACCCCTAAGGACGGGACCTCCTGCCGTTTCCACACATGACCTACCCTCCTCTACGTGAGGACGAGTACCCACGAAACATTAGGATGAACAGCCAGCATTAGCATGCCCACAGTCATACTTTACCATTTCCAATATTCATACATGAGTCGTACCTCCCCGGAACGCTCGTTCAACTTCACATCATTTCATTCATATCACATTCTCTTCTTATTTCATTCATAAGCATTCTCAATTCCATCTTTCATTATCACTTTTCTCAAACTCATCTTTATTGCCAATAAGTTAAATCTCATCTTTGTTCAAAGGTTTATAAAGACACCAAAATACCGAACGTTCTATTCTCACTCAGAACGAGGACGAACGTTTGAGACGAGACAGATAGGTCTCCAGCTCCAAAATGGAATAATACCAAGAGAGTTACTTTTAGATTTAAGAAATGAACCGAGTAAAATAGTGCAATATGTGACGAACGGTATTTACCACTTGAATCAGTTGAATGAACTGACTCTCTTGAGTTTAAACCAATACTTAAAGAAGAAATGAAGTATGGAGGCCCTAGGTCGGATCCAATGCAAGAAGAATAATTAAGATGTTAAGGAACTATATTTAGAATAATTCACATATGGAAATCCAATGCCAGTAAATGACCGAACATGGTAAAGGAAAATATTACTGAAGTTGGACGAACGCTATTTTATCAAGATTGATTATACAATAGTACGAGCGCTGTAACATCCCGATTATATAATAACCAATATTATATAATAAAGACGTTAACATCCAAATATAGAGAACAGTCGGAGTATGACGTGTAATTAAATGTGAAATTACAGTCATCCAGAAATAAAAGAAACTGAAAATTTAAACTTGAACAATTGAAATGATTAAACACTACAAGTGTTCAATCAGGAAATTCCTAAGAAGACTACTCCGCAACATCAGTAACCTCCAGCTCTTGCTCCAAGGGGATCTCCTCGACAACATCTGCTCCCATCCAAGTGGATGATCATCGCCAACGAAACATACCCAAACGGCACACAACACAAACAATGCAAGGGTGAGCTAGATATAAAAAGCATGTTATACATATATCACAGTTAATTCATGTCATCATACATAAATACATATAAAGGAACAATTAAAACATGCTCGTTAAACCACAACCCACACATCTTTACGCTCGCATAGTCTGCTGGCACTCCCCAATACTATGCAAGGTAAATCCACACACACGACTCATCTTTACACTCGCATAGTCTGCTGGCACTCCCAGACACTATACAAGGTAAATCCACACACACGACTCATCCGGATTTGTATAACTGTCTAACTATCAGTCGTCTTTGCACTTGCATAGTTCAGCTGGCACTATCCAACACTAGCAAGGTAAATCCCTCAATCTGTCTATGTCTAAATTCAAAGACTATAGACGAGGACCTCCCTCTACTCTCACCAGTTACGTTGTTCTCCTCTATTTGAGTATGAACAATGCTTTGAGTGTAGGGATAGACCGACCAAGATACAAAGTTCACTACAATTATACAGAACAACAACACCACACATCACTTTCGTCCATCTCTCCTCGAGATGTCCAAATCATACTCAATTTCATTATTCACATTCACAATCATAATATCCTAGTAATTTAGCATATCTCATGCATTCACATACTTTACATCACAGCATATATTTCAAACATTTGTACACATAATTCAATTCTAGGGAAAACCAACTTAGAACCCAACACTATTTGCAGAATACTTTTACTCCGAACACTATTCACAGGACACTATTCATCCGAACACTATTCACTGAACGTTAATTGGAAGAACACTATTTGCCGAGCACTATTTGGCCGAATGCTATTCAACAAAACGAACTGGACGAACGCTATATGACCGAACTCTGTATGCCGAACGATATCTGCTGAATATTATTTGACCGAGCACTATTCACCCAACACTATTAGACGAATGCTACTCAACGAACGCTAATTTCAAAAAAACCAGGTCAAACATTCTTTGGACGGATGTTATCATTTCCTACAATATCATGTCGAACGCTAAAACGGAGCACCAACAATATTCAGCCGAACGCTAAAACAGAACACATCACTCAAAATGAATTCTACCAGAACGAACGCTAAGATTGAAGCCTGAGACTAACACAATTTGAACAAACGCTAAAATTGAAGCTCGAGAAAAATATGATCAAGATCGAACGCTATCCATCATTAACACACTGAGACCGAATGCTCATAATCAGCATTAAACCAAGACCGAACGCTCATAATCAGCATTAAACCAAGACCGAGCACTCATAATCAGCATTAAACCAAGACCGAGCGTTCAAGATCCAAACCCAGGAATATCAACTTTAAGCCGAATGATTAAAATCACTAATTCATCAAAACGAACACTCAAGATCGCTTCCTGAAAATAACAATTTAGGATGAACGCTTACAATTCCTTACTTCACTAAAACCGAACGCTACAAAATCCCAAACTTAAGACCATTGAATTAATACCGAACGTTCACAAACACAAAGACCGAACGCTCAAGATCCAAATCCAGGAATACCAACTTTAAGCCGAACGCTCACAATCGCTAATACCCAAGACTGAACGCTTATGATCCAAACTTAATAATCCAATTTAAAACCGAACGTTCACAAGTTGAACCTGAGAATACATCATCAAAACCGAACATTCCGTATTTAAACATAAGAATATCAAATTTAGATTGCACGCTTAACTTACTAATACATGAAAACCGAACGCTTAACGATCATCAAAACAAGCCCAGAACGAACGTTAATGCTAATACCTATGAACGCTCACTGACTGAAGACCAACAACATCAACACCGAACGCTCATAATACCTATGGATGCTCGCTATCTGACAATACTGTACTATTAGGATGAACGCTACGAGATCCAACACAATCAGGCCGAATACTATGTAAATACCTTTTGGACGAACGCACATAAATCAATTGCTACGAGAGGAAAATAGGTAAACACCTTTTGGACGAACGCTCAGATTTGGTGTACGACTATTTGGTCTTTATTCGGGCGAACGTTCAGAATACAATACCGAACGTTCAGAAATTTTCCGACCAGTATTTGGTCGAGCACCGTTTGGACGAGCACGCGTTTTTGCAGAATTTTGCAGAATCGCACCAGGTTTTCGAGAAAACCCAGAAGCCCCATTTTTTATCCTCAAATTCCCAGATTTGCTTCAAAGACAGTAAAATTCAACAGTCAAACGAAAGATCTAACTCCCCTTACCTCTTGAAGACTTCCTTAGTGAATCTTGAATCTATCTTCCTCAAGACTTGCAGCTGCAACTCCAGACGCTCTCCGCTTCACCTCTCCCAGATCTGCAGCAAGCCTCTTCACTCCTCCAGAAATTCAGAACCAGCAGCCAACACCCTTCTTGAATCTATCTCAAGGCCTCCTTGCACTTCAGCAGCTCCGAACTTCACCCTCTCACCGATTTAGCAGCAAGGCTTTCCCTCCCTCAGTGTAGAGCCCGTTACCCCTTTTATCTCCTACGCACAAAGCTTGTTGAATGGTGCCAAAAATGAGAGCAAAACCCAAACGTTTGCTCCCTATTTTCCAAATAAAACAAAAACCTCACTTCTTTCTATGGGCGGCTGTTGTTTTCCCAACAATCTCCGCTTCACCTCTCCCCTCTCCCAGATCTCAGCAAGCCTCTTCACTCCTCCAGAAATTCAGAACACATCCAACACCCTTCTTGAATCTATCTCAAGGCCTCCTTGCACTTCAGCAGCTCCGAACTTCACCCTCTCACCGATTTAGCAGCAAGGCTTTCCCTCCCTCAGTGTAGAGCCCGTTACCCCTTTTATCTCCTACGCACAAAGCTTGTTGAATGGTGCCAAAAATGAGAGCAAAACCCAAACGTTTGCTCCCCATTTTCCAAATAAAACAAAAACCTCACTTCTTTCTATGGGCGGCTGTTGTTTTTCCCACACTGATTGCTCCTCCCATCTCCTTTTAAAATAAAAAAAATAGGTCCTTACAAGCGCTAGGTGTAAGACCGAGCACTACTTAATACGAGCGCTAGGTGTAAGACCGAGCACTACTAGTCTTAAAGTACGAGGGTATATAATATATATATATTATATATATATATTATATATATATATATATATATTATATATAATATATATATATATCTAGATTATATTATTACTTTATTCCAGGATA
>NW_025905389.1:14364-28600 GCF_018835915.1 Vigna umbellata
GCACTGATTGCTCCTCCCATCTCCTTTTAAATAAAAAAAATAGGTCCTTACAAGCGCTAGGTGTAAGACCGAGCACTACTTAATACGAGCGCTAGGTGTAAGACCGAGCACTACTAGTCTTAAAGTACGAGGGTATATATATATATATATATATATAATGTATATTATATTTATATATATATATGTATATATATATATATATATATGTATGTATTACTTTATTCCGGGATATCCTAGTACAACTATGTTTGGCCGAACGCTCAAACATAGTATTTCCACACGAGGGCGCTCGTCCTACCCTAGGATTCTATCCAAATGAAAGATCCCTTTTTAACTATGTTCACAGGAAACCGAACGGTCCAATGACCATTCAGTTACGAACGTATTTTATCATAGTAGAATTTCATATTCAGATTTCATTTATTTCCAACTCAAATCTCAACATATCAGTTCATAACCTTATAACTTCACACACACCAAATATCATTTACATACCTCATAAAATCCATATTAATATTCATACTCCAAAATGATTACTCATATTCACATTCCTAAACTTCATACATATCAACTCATTCAGCCACATGCATTCATTTTCAGCAGGCGTACAACAACATACAATTAAATTAGATAAGCTTCCCTTACCTCTAGTGTGAACGGACGTCCTACAGTCTGCAACTTGGTTTGCAAAAGAACTACGATTCCTTTTACCCTTAACGCTCAGCTGCTCTAACGAACCAAAAGCAAATAACGAACCAACAATGATTCAGAACTAAAACTAAGGATTCATGAAACCAGAACTTGGTTTGCATTTTGACAAGAACGAAAGGTTAAGGAGGAGAAACTTACCAGTTTCAGAACTCAGAAATGATCGGTTTCAAAATGAGCTTATGACGCTGGGAACACTTGGATATCCTAGTACAACTATGTTTGGCCGAACGCTCAAACATAGTATTTCCACACGAGGGCGCTCGTCCTACCCTAGGATTCTATCCAAATGAAAGAATCCCTTTTTAACTATGTTCACAGGAAACCGAACGGTCAATGACCATTCAGTTACGAACGTATTTTATCATAGTAGAATTTCATATTCAGATTTCATTTATTTCCAACTCAAATCTCAACATATCAGTTCATAACCTTATAACTTCACACCAAATATCAATTTACATACCTCATAAAATCCATATTAATAATTCATACTCCAAAATGATTACTCATATTCACATTCCTAAACTTCATACATATCAACTCATTCAGCCACATGCATTCATTTTCAGCAGGCGTACAACAACATACAATTAAATTAGATAAGCTTCCCTTACCTCTAGTGTGAACGGACGTCCTACAGTCTGCAACTTGGTTTGCAAAAGAACTACGATTCCTTTTACCCTTAACGCTCAGCTGCTCTACGAACCAAAAGCAAATAACGAACCAACAATGATTCAGAACTAAAACTAAGGATTCATGAAACCAGAACTTGGTTTGCATGTTGACAAGAACGAAAGGTTAAGGAGGAGAAAACTTACCAGTTTCAGAACTCAGAAATGATCGGTTCAAAATGAAGCTTATGACGCTGGGAACACTTCTACGATTTCTGAAATGATGATCGGAGAAGAGAAGGATGAGTTACAGTAGAGAGAAGGGAGAGTTTTCTAGAGAGAAGAAGGAGAAATGGAAAGTCAAAGTTTGGAAGGAGAAGGTGCATGCAGATCAGAGTGAGCAGGGTTTTTCAGAAAAAATCATTTTTGTCTACCCCACGTCCAACGGACGTACACTCTCCTGTAGACACTTGTCCTCCACTACTGATTTTCGAATCTTCAAATCTTGACACCTGGCGTCAGTTTACAGAGTTTTGGGTGCGCTTTAAATGGATCTTGGCAGGGGTTTTGGGTTAAATTTCCGAGGTCTGACACCTTGCAACTCCAAAAGTTCTCCACTTCACCTCTCCCAAATTTGCAGCAAGCCTTACACTCCTCCAGATGCAGCACCGAACACCCCTCTTAAATCAATCTCCTCCAAGACTTGCAATCCAAGGCCTCTTTGCACTTCAGCAGCTCCCCACTTCACCCTCTCACAGATATGGCAGCAAGAATTCCACTCCTCCAGAAAATCAGAACCCAGCCCCTCTTGAATCCATGGAATCTTCCCTTTAAGAGAAATGAAGATCTGGGCACTCCATTGTTGATGCTATCTGAACGGATCTGAGCCCTCCCCTTCCATTCCTCAGTGCCAAACCCACTTATGAAGAAAATGATGAAGATTCCTCGTGATGACTAGAGCACTCAAGGTGGAGAGACCCACCACTCACAGCTGCTGCCCACTTTGCTGAACAGGGAGCCCCTCTGTAACATCCCAAAAATACAGTAAACACCATATAGTAGAATTAATTACAATTAATGATAAACCAAATCAGTCTTAATTAACTAAACAAAGGTTCCGGCCGAACGGCCTTACAAGAAGCTAAAATCCAAAAGCAACGTTCGACCCAAGCATACCTGACCGAACGGTTTACAAAACAGAAAATACCGAACGGTCAAAATAATAGAAAGGGGGTCGTTCTAAAAATAGTACAATAAAATAACTAAACTCAACAGCTAACCAAACGTACTACTATTCGGCCTTCACTTTAACATCCACAAGGTTTGCATCCTCCAAATTTTCTTCTTCCAGCGTTTCCTCAAGCAACGCCTCTCCATCTGCTCACATCCACATGGATGATCATTGCATAGACAGGACGGACGTACAATGACGATAGACAACGCAAAGAAAACGAAAGGGTAAGCTTATTGAATTTAATTCAAGTAGCAACATACATTTCATAACACATCAAGCATGTTAATTAAACCACAACATATAATTCAATCAACTTCTGTAATTCAAACAAATTCCTGTTACTACACTGACTGTCCGGACCGTATGAATTCTGTGTAGCTACGATGTTCATGCACTCGGTGATATAATAATTGGAATGTTACGTCAGCTACCTCCCGAGGTTAGTCCGTTCCGTCCAAGTTACAGTTATGGACTAGGACCTCCTGCCTTTCCCACTCATGACATTCTCCTCTCTACTTGAGAACGAGCACTCACGGAACATCAGGATGAACCGCCAGCTAAGCTTACCACATTCATACTTTACAAATCTCAACGTTCATCCAAGAGTCGTTCCTCCCTGGAACGCTCGTTCAAAATCCACAACCATAGTTTCACCTCATATACTGTTCTTTCTTTATAACTTTCCACTTTAATATCATTATCGTGTTCCATTCTAGTTTCATAAAAAGACGAGCGTTCATCCCTCTTCATAACGAGGATGAACGTTAATGACGAGACCGAGAAAGACTCATTTCCGAGCAGAATAAAGCCGACACATGTTATTTGACGAACGTCATTACCTACTTGAATCAATTAAATGAACTGACTCTAGTACGATCCGAATAATACTTAGAATATGTTAAGTACAAGGCTCTAGGCCGAATCCAAAAGGATATAAACACCACCAGACGAATAATAAACTATACCGAGATTAACTTGTTTAAGAAAACCGACTGTCAGTAAATGACCGAACGCGGCAATACACCTTTACTAAAATATTTGGACGAACGCTATTTACACCCGTTTGATAATTAAGGCAAGGACGAGCGTTCGGTATAAGACCGAGCGCCACTCATAACGAACGCTTTAGGTCGAGACCCATCGTTGATGTGAAATATTTATAGAAATAGAAATTTATAAAATAAACGATAGGGAAGTTAGGTATTTAAGAATGACTAAGTGTAGGAATTTATTATTACAAGCTTCTCAATTTCTCACATAACACTTAGGGCATCTACGTTCGGCCGAACACTCAAACGTAGCACTTAATACAAGAGGGCGTTCGTCCTCAACTAGAATTCTTTCCAAATGAAAGAATTCAATTCAAAGAAGCTTACTAACAGCACCGAACGGTCAAGGACCGTTCAATGACGAACGTTCATTATCATAAGAAAATTCATATTTTACAGTTTCATTACATTGTACTCATCTCTTAGCATAAGCTTTCATATTTTCAAATACTCATATCATAGTCCATTTCATAGTTCTCATACATCAACTCATAATCAAAATCATATACCAAAGATCAAATAACACAGATTTCATGCTTCATAAAACTCATATAACGTCATACAGCACAACACATACACAAGAATTAAACTTAATAAGCTTCCATTACCTCTTAAAGTGAACGCACGTTCTCAGATATATGCTAGGGTTCTTCTTCTAACAGAGGTCTCAACGAACAACAACACCCTCTAAAACTATAACCAACATAGACCAGACAACTACTCAGAATGATAGATTCAACTCATAAAACTGCAAATCTGGGTTTGCATGTTACAGAGAAAGGCACGAATGGAGAGAGGATTAACTTACCAGTTGAGAATCTTAAACTGATCGGTTCAAACAATCGTCCTCTACGCCGGGAGTGTAGAACTGGTGCCTGAATGATGATCGGAGAAGAAGAATGGTGAGTTTTCTTAGAGAGAAGGTAGGGTTTCTAGAGAGAAGGTGGAGAAATGGAAAGTCAGAATTTTTGGGGAAGAAGAAGGTGCATGCAGAAGAATGGGAAGAGGGTTTTCAGAAAAATCATTTTCCCTTCCCACGTAGGACGAGCGTCCGTTCTACTGTTGCCACTTGTATTCCACTAACTGATTCCAGATTCTCGTTTAACGACACCTGGCGTCCGTGTGCAGAGTTTGGGTGCGTTTTTAATGAAATTTGAACAGGGTTTTGGGTGCATTAAATGCGACTTAACAGGTGGGGTTTGGGTGCATAATTACGAGGCATGACATTCTCCCTAACTACAAAAATTTTCGTCCTCGAAAATTAAAACTTACCCGAAAACAGTTGAGGGTATAAGTCCTTCATGGCATGCTCCACTTCCCATGTAGAGTCGCCCGTCTTTTCGTCCCACACCACTTTCACCATTCGGATCGCTTTCCTTTTGTAGTATTTGGTGTCACTATCTTCAATGCGTACCGGCTGCATCTCCAGCGTTCGGTCTTGGCGAAGACGAACGTCTTCCAACTCCAGTATGTGAGATGGATCGGCTACGTACTTCCAGAGTTGGGAAACGTGGAAGACGGGATGAAGGTTGGACAGTTGAGGAGGCAAGGATAACTCGTACGCTACTGGTCCAATCTTCCTCAGTATTTGGTAGGGTCCGACGAACTTTGGGGATAACTTCTTTGGTCGCATAGCTCTGCCTACTCTCGTGGTCGGGTTCAGCCTCAAAAATACATGATCCCCAGCTTTGAACTCTAACGGCCTTATTCTCTTGTCAGCGTAGGACTTCTGTCTACTCCTTGACGTCTTCAACCTCTCTTGAATCAATTTCACCTTGTCAGTCGTTTGTTGAATGAGCTCAGGCCCAATTAGCACTTTCTCTCCTTCTTGAAACCAGCAAAGTGGCGTGCGACACTTCCGTCCGTAAAGAGCTTCGAAGGGAGCCATTCCAATGCTGGACTGGAAGTTGTTGTTGTAGGTGAACTCCACTAACGTCAATACTTCATCCCAGACGCCCATGTGATCTAGTACTCACGTCCTCAATAATTCTTCGAGCGTCTGGATTGTTCTCTCAGACTGACCGTCCGTCTGAGGTTGGTATGCTGAACTCATTTGAAGTTTGCTGCCCAGTTCGCTTTGCAAGGATTGCCAAAACCGAGAGGTGAATCTCGTGTCTCGATCAGAGATGATACTGGACGGCACTCCGTGCAGACGAACAATCTCCTTGATGTAGAGCTTGGCTAGGTTGGTCATTGACATCTTCAAGTTGACTGCCAAAAAGTGAGCACATTTCGTTAAGCGATCCACTATAACCCAGATGGAATCGTGATTCTTGACAGTACGGGGCAAGTGGGTCACGAAGTCCATTGAGATTCTGTCCCATTTCCATTCTGGAATCATAAGTTGCTGCAACAAACCGCCCGGCCTTTGGTGTTCAGCCTTCGCTCGCTGACAAGTTAAGCATGACGCCATGAAACGAGTGACATCGTTCTTCATTCCTGGCCACCAGAACGTCTTCCTGAGGTCTTGATACACCTTAGTCATACCGGGGTGCATGCTAAGACGGCTGTGATGCCCTTCGTCCAGGATAATTCTCTTCAGATCTCCATCATTTGGAACGCACGTCCTACCCATATAGCATAATAGGTCGTCCGTTCCAGCGTTGAATTCCTTTGCTTGATTTGTACCGAGCGCGTTCAGAATCTTCACCAGGTCTTCGTCCTCCCGTTGCGTCATCTTGATCCGGTCGAATACATTACTTGATATCCTAAAGTTACAGCATTTGATGTTGTTCGGTTCTAACTTGAACTGCAACCTTAGGTCTCTGAAACTCTCCACCAAACTTAACTCCTTGACCATCATGGAGGAGACGTGAACTACCTTTCTACTTAAAGCGTCCGCCACAACGTTCGCTTTGCCAGGATGATAAAGTAATTCGAAATCGTAGTCCTTCAAGAACTCAAGCCACCTCCTTTGTCTCATGTTCAACTCCTTCTGATCAAAGAGGTACTTGAGACTCTTGTGATCGCTGAAGACCTGAAAACTTGATCCATACAAGTAGTGCCTCCAAATCTTTAGTGCGAAAACGACCGCTGCCAATTCCAGGTCGTGCGTTGGGTAATTCTTCTCATGAATCTTTAATTGTCGAGAAGCGTACGCCACTGCTCGTTTCTCTTTCATAAGAACACAGCCCAACCCTTGGTGAGACGCGTCGCAGAATACTTCAAAGGGTTTGGACGTGTCAGGAATGACCAACACTGGGGCGCTCGTCAACTTCTTCTTCAACTCCTGGAAGCTCGATTCACACCTATCCGTCCAAGCGAACGGTTGGTCTTTGCGCGTAAGCTGCGTCAACGGCGCTACTATCTTAGAAAACCCTTCAATGAAACGACTATAGTAGCCGGCGAGTCCCACGAAGCTGCGAACCTCAGTAACCGAACGTGGACTCTCCCAATCCACTACCGCTTGCACCTTGGCCGGATCTACTGAGATACCTTCTGCCGAGACTACATGCCCCAAGAACTGTACGCTCTTCATCCAAAAATCACACTTAGATAACTTGGCGTACAACTCCTTTTCTCTCAATACTCCCAGCACTAACCTCAAATGTTCTTCGTGTTCTTCGTGGTTCTTGGAGTAGACTAGGATGTCGTCAATGAACACCACCACAAACTTATCTAGATACGGCCTGAATATCCGATTCATATATTCCATAAACGCTGCTGGGGCGTTCGTCACTCCGAACGGCATCACCACGTACTCATAATGTCCATATCGAGATCGGAACGCTGTCTTCCGAATGTCTTCCTCCTTCACCCGAATCTGGTGATACCCCGATCGTAAATCTATCTTAGAGAATACGCTCGCTCCATGCAACTGATCCAGTAAATCATCAATCCGTGGTAGGAGATACTTGTTCTTGATGGTCAGCTTATTTAGTTGTTTGTAATCAATGCAGAGCCGAGAGCTGCCATCCTTCTTCTTTACCAACAACACAGGCGCTCCCCACGGTGAGACGCTTGGTCTAATAAATCTCTTGTCCATCAAATCTTCAATTTGTTGTTTGAGTTCGACCAACTCAGCTGGTGCCATTCGGTATGGCTGAACCGAGATGGGTGCTGTTGTTGTCACCAAATCGATTGTAAATTCAACCTCACGAACGGGAGGTAGTCCATGCACTTCTTCTGGAAAAACATCAGGGAACTCATCTACGACCGATCGTCCTCCAGTCAGCGTACTACTGGACGATCGTTCCCAACTGGAGTCTTCATCCGAGTGCGTCATAATCAAAAAGCAACTGGCGTCCTCCATGATATCTTCCTTCAGTTGACCGAGCGTCACTGACAATTCTTCTTCCTCTTCATCCAGAAAAACTAACTTCTTCTCTCCACAGTCTATGAGAATGCGATTGGTAGCCAACCAATCCATTCCTAGAATCACTTCCAAACCTTGAAGAGGTAATCAAATGAGGTTCACCTTATATCTACGCCCTTCTACCTCAATAGGACATCTAATACAGACTTTAGACGTCCTAACCTCACCAGCCGCTGGGGTTGACACCACCAAGTCAAACTGCATCTCGCTCTCTACTAACCCTAGTTTATCAACGCACGCCTTCGAGATGAAGGAGTGTGTTGCCCCAGAATCATATAACACACAACAGTGCATTCCATATAATAAGCAAGTGCTGATGATTAGTGTACCTGAGCTGGCTGCTTCAGCACCCGTGATTGCGTACACTCTCCCCACTGCCTGTGCTCGTCCACCCCGACCTTGTTGTGTTCGTCCAGCGTTTGACGGTCTCATTGCCGCTCGTCCGCCCATATTGCACTCGCTCTCCAGATGGTCGTTTCTTCTACATCGAGTGCAATACTTTCCTCCTACCAACTGAGGGCATGAAGACTTGTCTTTGTGTTGACTTAGAACGCTAATGGGGTCAGCGGTTCTAGTCTAATTAGCCAGCTTATCTCAATTTTATTATTCCAATAGTTCACTTCTCACTTTTCTCACTATCTTATTGTTACCGAATCTTAGTAATTACTTTATTTTAAATCTTTTAAATCTATGATCACTAGTTAAAATTTGCAATTCAATTATTAAGTTCATTTAGTTTGCTTGCAAAACCCCTTAAACTCAATTACTGATGACTCCCTCTTTGTGTAAGATGAGAGGCCAAGCCTTCCATGCAGAGAACAAGTGTTGGACTGATCAAACAGAGTGACGAATGCAACGAAAATAAGGATGGATGGATGAACGAATTCAGTGACTATGGTGCGGTGTGTGATGCGAATTGGATTAAAAAGCATTTTTGTTATGACGAAAAATGGGCTTGCCAACTTATCGATATTAAAAGAATCTACAGGAAGAATGGGTTTTAGCAATCACAGATAAAGACAAGCATATTGTTTCTCAAGAATACACTGTCTCCTACAAGGGGAAGAAGAACAAAGTACCAGCAGACTACATCACAAAACCAATTCTTACTGTGCTGTTATACAATGCAAACTTATGATATGACCAGAGGCAGCAAGAACAATGGACGTGACCCTCCTTCAATACGACCTTTTATGCATCAAATCCCTTACGATGCCAGTCAGATTCACAAGATCTTTTTCTCCAGATTCTATTTAGGACATCGATTGCACCCCTTTGGTATGGAAATTGCAGCGGAACCGATTTTTTAAAGCATTATTGTCACGTCTCATTTAATACGGTGCTGAGTCACCAAGTTGCTTCCATAAATGCACCCACGCCACACGTTCAGTGCATTAAAAACCCACTCTGCACCTCATGCATGCACGCCACTTGTCAAATTGGAAACTTCTGAAGTCAGTAGTGGGGTGCAGGTGTCGACAGGAGGGACGTTCGTTAGTTTGAAAGTGGGATTTGAACAAAAGTGATTTTTCTGGAAAACCTCCCACTCTCCTGCGCGCACCTCCTCCCCTTCCAAACTCAGATTTTCCATTTCTCCTCCTTCTCTCTAGAACCCTTCTCCTTCTCTCTTCTGCAACTTACCATTCTATTCTTCGATCACGTTTCAGAACCGTAGAAACGTTCCCTGCACCGTGAGCTCCATCTTGGACCGAACCATTTCCAATTATGTAACCGGTAAGTTTTCCAACCTAGATGCTCGTTTCTAGATTTCCTGCAAACCCAGATTCAGCTGCATGCAAGGGTGTAAACTAAGTTCCTTCGTTTTCTTTTGGTTAATTTTAGTTGAAGAGTTTAAGAGAAAAGTTGAGAATAGAAAGCCACATTTGGACGAGTCAAGACCACTCACTCTTAGAACGATCACTACTGATCCGGGTAAGGGAAGCTTATTAAATTTAATTATTGAATTATACTATGTTGGATGAATGCTCTGTGAATTATATTAAGTATGATCTATGGTATTTGAGTTTGGTATATGATTATGATGATGAGATGATGCATGAGAAGTAGGAAATGTACTGTTGTATGATTAAACTAAAATATGAAATATATGATAAGATGAGTATTTGAAAGTATATGCTGAGAAATGTATAATGTAAATGAAACTGTGATTATGAATTTTCTTATGATATTGAACGTTCGTCATCGAACGGTCTTTGACCGTTCGGTGTTGTTACCAAATTCAATTGAAAAGGAATTCTTTCATTTGGAAAGAATTCTATTTGAGGACGAACGCCCTCTTGTATTAGAGCGACGTTTGAGCGATCGGCCGAACGTAGATATCTTGAGTATTTTGTGAGAATTGAGAAACCTATAAAAGTAACTTTGAACTTAGTCATTCTACGACGCTCGTCCCAAAGCGTACGTTATAAATAGCGCTCGGTCTTATACCGAACGCCAGTTCTTTCCGTAATTACCAAATGATTAGAAATAACGTTCGTCCTGAACTTTCATAGCGTTCGTCCAAAAATTTAAATAGCGTTCGTCCTAAATTTCAGTGAATTCATGTACCGCGTTCGGTCATTTACTGGCAGTCGGTTTACTCTAACTAAATTGTCCTTGGTACATTTAATACTCGACTTTTGTATCTCCATCCAGTTGGATTTGACTCTAAATCTTGGTACTTAATTTATTCTAAGTATAAATCGTATCGTTCTAGAGTTAGTTCATATAACTGATTCAAATTGTAATAACGTTCTTCATGTAAAATGTGTCAGCTTTATCCTTTCGGAAAAGAAGACCTTTCGGTCTCGCTTTTAACGTTCGTTCTCGTTATGAAGAGGATTGAACGCTCGTCTTTTTATGAAAGTGGAACTAAGAATGAAAATGTTATTAAAAGGAAAAATTATAGTGTGCGAACAGTATAAGAGTTGAAATTATGATTGTGGATTTTGAACGAGCGTTCCAGGGAGGAACGACTCATATGTAATGAAAGTTGGAATTGTAAAGTATGAATGTGGTAAGCTTAGCTGGCGGTTCATCCTGATATTCCGTGAGTGCTCGTTCTCAAGTAGAGAGGAGTATGTCATGTGTGGGAATGGCAGGAGGTCTTAGTCCATAACTGTAACTTGGACGGAACGGACTAACCTCGGGGAGTAGTTGATGTAACATTCCAGTTATTATACCACCGAGTGCACGAACGTCGTAGCTACACAGAATTCATACAGTCCGGACGGTCTGTCTAGTATCAGGAATTGGTTTGGGTGAATGAATTGATTTAAGTATATGTTGTGACTTATTTGATTTGTTGGACATGTTATGAACTGTATGTTTTACTTGAATTAAATTCAATAAGCTTACCCTTTCGTTTTCATTGTGTTGTCTTGTATCTGTACGTTCGTCTTGTCCTTGCAATGATCATCTGTGTGGATGTGAGCAGAGGGTGATGCTTCACTGGAAGAAACGCTTGAGGAAGGAATCCTGGCTGAAGAAAACTTAGTGGAGATCGAAGTGAAGGCCGAACAGTAGAACGTTCGGTTATATGTTAGTTTAGTTGGGTTAGTGGGCTGTTTTAGAACGAGCGCCCTTTTGCTTTATGTTTAGTATTTGAACGTTCGGTATTTATTTTTGTAAACCGTTCGTTCGTGTTTTATAACGAACGCTCCTATTATTGTGTATATTTTTGTAAGGCCGTTCGGCCAAGTGCGTACGTTATTGTTTTGCTGTAAAAACTGATTTGATTTATTAATATATGTGATTATTCTATTATATAGTTGATGACTGTATAATTTTGGGATGTTACAATTATCTTGGCCAGCTTTGTGGCCTCGGTCAGGTGGCTTCTTTGACAAAGGCAAAATAAAAGAATAGAATAAATATCAGAGTCAATGGCAGACAAACATCCCTTGTTCTCAATTGCTTCAAGCAAGTAGAATCCATCCAATACCCGGTCCTTCATACAGAGCTCCTTTAGCACAAGGCTAGATGCCAAAGTATCAGGTCTGACATCACCAAAAAGCATTTCCATGAAGAGTTTCATTGCTTCGTCCAGCTTTTTAATCCTTATCAATGAAATCACAAGTGAACTGTAACAATCACCATAAGAAACACCATGTTCCACCACAAACTTATCAATCAACTTGTAAGCTTCTCCTACACGACCCTCAACACAAAGGCTATCAACCAAAGTAAAAACAGTAACATGATTTGCATGGAACCCCGAAGCTTTCATTCTATCCAGAATATCCAATGCTTTCGTCCATTAACCTCTCTTACAGAAACTTTGAATCACAGATGTATAACTAACAACATTTGGACGGAAATCCCCACCTTTCTCCATTTCATCCAACAACTCCAATGCCATTTCCATAGATCTAGACCTACACAAGCCATTTAAAATGGCTGATAAAAGGACCAAATTGGTTGAAAATCTATGTACTCTCATAACCTTAAGCAAAAAATAAGCATGCTCTGGGCGACCCACATCACATAATCCCTCCACTATTGCCATGTACGTAATAAGATCAGGATAAAGACCGTTCAAACTCATCTCCCCGATCAACTTATCAGCCGTTTCAATGTCGCCATTCTTGCAACATAGCCTAATAACCACATTATACATCACAGTGTTAGCACCGATGTTGAAACTCTGCTCCATCTTCCTCAACACCCACAATGCCACGTCAGCTAGTTGGGCTTCTTTGCACAGTTTCAGAACCTGATGGAATCGTACTTGACGTAGTCCTCCTTTTGTATTTTTACTTTTTATAGTTTAGCTTTTAAGGAGCATGGGTTACTATAAATACCCAGTTCCTCTATTGTATTGGGACTTTTGAGATTAATGAGAATTGAATTTTCTGAAACCAGAAACAATTCTCTTTTGAGAGTCAAGGCTAGAGAGTCCAAGGACTCCCTCTAGCCACCTTCCAGCACACTACCTTCACTTTCATTCTTCCATTTTTCATCCACGGTGCTTCTATCTTCTCCATGACGTCATGTTGAACCATTCTCCAGCTTCCTTGCATCAGCGCTCCTTAGCCACGTGTTCAGCATTGGGCACGCGTCACCCTCCTTCCCATATCATTTGGTTTCACAATTCCACATCTCAGAAACCATATCTTTCATTCTCGCTCTCAAGCTCCTCACTGTAAGTCACATTTCTCCTCACAGATTCATATTTCTTCCTTCTATTTTAGCTTTGTTCGTTCCCTGACAACATCATCCGCTAGGGTTTCCATCTTCTCTCATCATTTCCTTCATTTTCACCGTTTGTTTTCCCTTTTCTACCGTTTAATCCACTTTCTGTTGAGCAATCTAACTTTTCCACCGTTCAATCTTCGTTTTGAACGGATTAATCGGTTCAGTTTGATGTTCTTCACCTTTCTAGGGTTCCTCCAGTCCAGATTAGGGTTCTTCGTGTTCATTCTCAAATTTACTTAGTTCTCTTCCGATTTCTCTCTTGATCTAGAGTGTCCTATCAATTCCGCTGCGTCATCTCTCTGGAGGAAGCTTCGAGGAGTCCACGTCGCGTCTTCGGTCTCTCCTCGGGCGTTCGTCCATCAGAACCTCCCTGAACATGTTGACATTGACTAAACACCCTTCGGCCTCATAAGACAGAACGAGATCACGAATAATTTGGGGATTTTGCTGAATCCCAAACAACTTGCAAGCTTTGCTGTACGTGTAAGCACTGTGCCTGTAGCCAGATTGAAATCCAGCCCAAACGAAAAATCTGACGCCCAATAGAGGTTGCTTGGGATGACAGGAATTGAGGACTTCAATGACACATTGAGAATCAAGTTTAGGCTTAACCTTGGACAATGAGTTCTCAACACTGCCATTGTTTTGGTGGAGATGGGTACAGAGGGTATCGACCATGCCCATTCGGTGGGTGGAGAAAGGAAGAGTTTTGAGTGCGTCGCAACGCGAGAAAAGCCGAAACTTTACAAATTGGGGCATAGGGTTAGTGGACGAGAAAGAAAAAGGAAGAACGACGAAGGTTGCGTGAAACAGAAAAGGGTCTAATTGATTTGATTACCAGTGCCTGTGTATGTGAGGACGAGACTCCATCAGCCAAGAAATGAGTTGAGTTGGTTCCTTCCTCCTTCTCACACCGCTTCCAAATCCAATGGTTTTTTCAAACATCCTCTGGATCAAAAGATACTAAATATTTATTGTTTAGTTTGACAAAAATCTATAATTTTTTATTTATGTAAACAATTTAAAGTTTGATAAAGTATATATTATTTAGATAGTTTTTAGAAACTTTAATTTAAAAAATATAATTAGATTTTAGTGGACCAGGAATTATAAATGTTAC
>NW_025905391.1:0-15739 GCF_018835915.1 Vigna umbellata
CCTCCACAATCCCAACGCTTTCGAAGAGGTCTGCGAGCTGCGCACTGTCGACACTGAAAGGAAGGTTGCCGACAAAGACCTTAAGGTCGGGAGAGAAGCTCTGGGCGGAGGTGAAGGTGTCCTCTTGCTGGTCGTAGTCGGAGGAGACGGCGACGCGGGGAAGGAAGCGGGAGGAGAGGGAGAAAGTGGGTTTGAGGAAAACGGTAGAAATGGAGATGGGTTTGGCGTTAGGGGTGAGGGAGAGAGAAGAAGAGAAGGATTTGGGAGAAGAGAGAGGGTGATGTGTTCTGAGAGTGAGAGTTGGGAGTGCAAGAGAAGTTGCAGAGGTAGACATTGTAACAGATAAGGTTTTTTGAGAAAGGAGATGAAGTAGGGTTTATGGAGGAATTGGAGACTTTTGGGTGAGTGATAGGAGTTTGATATTTATGGGCAACAGAGAAGAGAGAGCATACTGATAAGGTTTATTCATCATCCATTTACTACTCTGTCCTTCGTCCTTTATCTTGGTCGACGTGGACATGGTAACGTTCAGATATTTTGGGTATGGGTGAAATGAATCTCCAGATCTATATATATATATTGAGGAGTTATTGGGCTTGGGTGAAATTTTAGGAGAACAGATTGCCGGGGGCTTCTTTCTACACCTTGTTTGTTTTTCTTCACCACCCATAAAATTGACGAAATACCATGTTACCCTTTTTACTATCTTTAGCACCTTTTTCTTTTTCTTCTCCATCCATAAAATTGACAAAATGACCATTTTACGCTTTTTACTATCTTTAACAAGAGTGGCCGACTACAGTTCACCTCCATTATGGAATTCGACTAAGGGAGAGGGACGACACTTCACCACCATTACGGAACAATCAATCAAAAGGGTTTTTTAAATATTCTAATTATATAATTTAAAATATATTTATGAATTAAAAAATACTTTTCAAAATACAAAATAATAATAAATATATTTTGGATTGTGCAATCCAAAATATTTTTCAGAAAACATGAAAACAGCCAACTATCCTTTGGAAACCACCACCAATTACCACAGACCACCACCATCAAACAAAAGCCACCATCCCAACCACCACAAATACACCATAGGGGTAATATAGGTATTTTCAAATTATGGGGCGCAGGAAGAAAAAAGGAGATACAGAAAGAAGTTGTCTAGTGTGAGAGGAGTTCAGCCTAATTAATCCATTAAGATTAAAGTGGGAATGGGTGTCGGGAAGTTTGTTATCTTTGTTTTTGTTGGTTTGTTCCAAGCAGGGCCAAACAAAGTTAGATTTGTTACTTGAATGTTGCTTCCTATACCACCACACTCTTCTCCCTACACTACCATACTCTTCTCCCTAATTTTTTTATTCCAAAAGTAACCTTCAGTAACCTTTTTTTTTTACTTTTACCTTATTTAATTTAAAACTCTAATCTTCTCTTCTCTCCCTTTCATTGTGCCGCTTACTCCACACCCCACAGAATCTCATTTCTCTCATTCTCTCTTCTTCCTACTCTCCTCATCTTCCTCTCCCTTTTTGTGAACTTTGTTTTCTCTCCCTCCATTATTTTGCCTTTCATGCCTTTGTGTCGTTGCTTCCATTGTGATTGAGGTGGTGGATTCGCGAAGAAGAGTGCGAAGAGGAGTGTGGTTCGTGCTTGGTTTCCTCTCTTCAGATCAAGGTTGGTTTCATATTGGCTTTCATTTTCTCGTTAATGTTTTTTGTCCATTTTGTTTGGTTTGTTATTTAGGTTTTGTATGTGTTGTGATTTTGGTATGTTATGTGTTGTGATTTTGGTATGTTGTGTGTTGTGGTGTTTTATGTTCTTTGTTGTGTCCATGAAATGAGTGAAACCGCGAAGGCCAAAACGGAAATAGAAGATTCGTTTGGCCTTCAACAGATGTGAATATCCATCGACGGATCTTAACATCTGTTGAAGGTCAAAGAGATCTTTCATTTTCGTTTTGTCCTTTCGGGTTCTCAATTGTTTTTTTTTCTTTATTAGTTTAATTTTTGTAGCTTTATTTATAAAATATATTTACGTATTTAAATTATTTTATATAATTAATTTATTTATTTTGTTAGATTTATTTATCTAATATTATATTTAAAATATATTTAAATGTAATTGATTTAATATTTAAAACAAATTGTTTTTGTTAATAAAATTAAAAAAAAGGCTGAATATTTTAAATTATAATTAATTGCATAATTATTTTATATTATTTATTTAATTACGTTATTTTTATTTAATTTAATATTTTTATAGTTAATAAATTAATTAATATTAATTTTATAATAATTAAATGAAATTGTTTTTAATTTTTTTTACAATTAATTAGTGTAATTGTTTATTTTATATAATCTTTTAGTAGTTAATAAATTTATTATTATTATTTTAATTATTTTTAATTGAATTTTTATTTATACTTTATTAATTATATTTCAAACAATATTTTATTTAATTTTGGTTTTGTAAAGACCCAGAAAATAGCATAATAGAGTAGATAGAGGTATTAAAATAACTGAACTGAGCTTTTAAGGTTGAAAAACACCAAGAGTATAAATAGAAATTTCTAAACACCCATTTCATTATCTTAAAACTGTTTATCTCTCTAGAACCATTATTTCCTAATTTCCCTCTCCCTTCTCTCTAGATTTCTCTCATCTCACTTCATCTGATTCAAAATCATGTTGCGCCTACGACATCCTGGTGTCAAGGGCTTCCTTTTCCACCAGTCAAATTTGTGTTTAGAGCCGGTAAGTGTGCCTCTCTTTGATTCTTGAAATTTCTGCAATTTCTGGTACATGCAAGCACTGTTCGGCTTTGCATGTGTTCATCAGCTTTTCATCTGGGTTTTGATTCTGTTTCTAGTTCGTTGGTTGGTTTCCTTTCACCGATTCAAAGTCTGTAGGATGTTCTAGGATCACTTGCGGTTTAGCAAAGCTGTGAAGAAGGTTAAAATCTGTCAAGTTGTCCTGTACGGATAAGAGATAAGGGAAGTTAGTTAATTTAATTATGATCTTCTGAGTATGAAAATGTTGTTTGATGATCTTGCATGTGTATGAAATTGGATTTTTAGTGTGCTCGGCATTGTTTTTGTGAACTGTCATATTTTGTGAACATGTTGATTTGTTTTCTCTAGTGTTTTGTTACTTTACCGTGTGAATTTCTATGAATTTGAGTAGTGAAATTTGGGAATTGAGATTTGGTATGGAGTTGGTTGATAGGAAGAGTCTGGATTAGTTGTTTTGGACCTGTTAGAACTCTTATTACCTTTAAAATGTGGAAAAAGTGGGGAAATAGATCTTTTGGTTATTGGGTTGTTGTTTATGCAGAATTTTGGAGTGTAATCTTGTGTGGGATTCCTTGGATTTATGTTAGAAAGATTTAGTTACTCTTGGATAGGTGTAAATGTGTATATGATTCGTGTTTAGAAGATTAGATAGAAGTTTGGAAAATGTTTAGTTTGGTAAAGTCTGATGTGTTCATAATTCTGCAGTAGTTTCAGCAGAATTATGCAGAAAGTTGAGGGTGCGCTGTTGACCGCTCGGCCATACGCTGATTTGGCCGCTCGGCCGTGTTTAGGTACTCAGTCATTAACTGGGTCGGTCTCTTTAGAGTCTTACCAGTTCATAACCGTTCGGTATTAGGTGTGTGTGGTCTTCCTCTTGTGTTCGGTCTTAACTGAGTTCTACTTCTGTGGAGTTTTCAGTTAATGACCTGACGGTCTTGCAATAGTACTCGGTCTGGTATTGATGTTCGGTCTTAACTGTGTTCGGCCTATGATGGGCCTTACCTGTTAATGACCGTTCGGTCATGCTTTAGTGTTGGTCATAAGATTGTATTATGTCTAAGTCCAGAGTGTTCAGTCTTGAGTGGGTACTTTGTCTTGGTAGTGATCGGACTTGTACTAGTGTTTGGTCTTTCCCTCGTGATTTGGTCCTTAATAGTGTTCGGCCATTTCCTTAACCTTACTGAGTATGGACCATTTGGTCCTGTTCAGTGGATAGTGAAAGACGGCTCGGTCTTATACTAAGTGTTCAATCTAAGTTGGGCAAGAACGGACTAACCTCGGGTTGCAGCTGTTGAGGGCATCCTAGTCCATAAAGGTGACCTTGGGCGGAACGGACTAACCTCGGGTGGCAGCTGTTGAGGGCATCCCAGCTACTACATCACTCGGGTGCACAAACGTCGTAGCTACACAGAATTCATATAGTCCGGACAGTCAGAGTAAAAGTGGTCAGTCATTGCATGTATTATACGTTCGGTCATTGATGTAAATGTATGTTTGGTTGTTGCATGATTGACCTGTTGATTTATCTCAGAATTGTGTGAATTATAAGTTTTACTGAATTAATTAAATTACACTAGCTTACCCTTATTTTCTTGTTTTGTCATTGTTGTCCGTTCGGTCGTCCTTGTCATTGCAATGATCACCCGGTGGGTGTGAGCAGAAGATATTGAGGGTTCTCTGGAGCATGTATTGGCTGGAGAGGATGGTTTCCGCTAAGAGTAAGATTGCTCGGTCTTGTGCTTATTTTTGCAGTTAGTATAGGACCGTTCGGTTTAATACACTGTTTGTAGGACCGTTCGGTCGATACACCTCTTGTATGACCGATCGGTCTGTTTTTATAATTTGTATTAGTGTAGGTTTCGGTAAAGTTTTTAATTTATGGTTATTTTAGGATAACTGTAAGTTAGCTTTATTCCCTGTAACGGTTCTATTTTATTGTAAATGTAAGGACTCCTAAGTATAGTTTGCAGCTATATTTTTGGGATGTTATTAANTTTTTCTTCTCCATCCATAAAATTGACAAAATGACCATTTTACGCTTTTTACTATCTTTAACAAGAGTGGCCGACTACAGTTCACCTCCATTATGGAATTCGACTAAGGGAGAGGGACGACACTTCACCACCATTACGGAACAATCAATCAAAAGGGTTTTTTAAATATTCTAATTATATAATTTAAAATATATTTATGAATTAAAAAATACTTTTCAAAATACAAAATAATAATAAATATATTTTGGATTGTGCAATCCAAAATATTTTTCAGAAAACATGAAAACAGCCAACTATCCTTTGGAAACCACCACCAATTACCACAGACCACCACCATCAAACAAAAGCCACCATCCCAACCACCACAAATACACCATAGGGGTAATATAGGTATTTTCAAATTATGGGGCGCAGGAAGAAAAAAGGAGATACAGAAAGAAGTTGTCTAGTGTGAGAGGAGTTCAGCCTAATTAATCCATTAAGATTAAAGTGGGAATGGGTGTCGGGAAGTTTGTTATCTTTGTTTTTGTTGGTTTGTTCCAAGCAGGGCCAAACAAAGTTAGATTTGTTACTTGAATGTTGCTTCCTACACCACCACACTCTTCTCCCTACACTACCATACTCTTCTCCCTAATTTTTTTATTCCAAAAGTAACCTTCAGTAACCTTTTTTTTTTACTTTTACCTTATTTAATTTAAAACTCTAATCTTCTCTTCTCTCCCTTTCATTGTGCCGCTTACTCCACACCCCACAGAATCTCATTTCTCTCATTCTCTCTTCTTCCTACTCTCCTCATCTTCCTCTCCCTTTTTGTGAACTTTGTTTTCTCTCCCTCCATTATTTTGCCTTTCATGCCTTTGTGTCGTTGCTTCCATTGTGATTGAGGTGGTGGATTCGCGAAGAAGAGTGCGAAGAGGAGTGTGGTTCGTGCTTGGTTTCCTCTCTTCAGATCAAGGTTGGTTTCATATTGGCTTTCATTTTCTCGTTAATGTTTTTTGTCCATTTTGTTTGGTTTGTTATTTAGGTTTTGTATGTGTTGTGATTTTGGTATGTTATGTGTTGTGATTTTGGTATGTTGTGTGTTGTGGTGTTTTATGTTCTTTGTTGTGTCCATGAAATGAGTGAAACCGCGAAGGCCAAAACGGAAATAGAAGATTCGTTTGGCCTTCAACAGATGTGAATATCCATCGACGGATCTTAACATCTGTTGAAGGTCAAAGAGATCTTTCATTTTCGTTTTGTCCTTTCGGGTTCTCAATTGTTTTTTTTTCTTTATTAGTTTAATTTTTGTAGCTTTATTTATAAAATATATTTACGTATTTAAATTATTTTATATAATTAATTTATTTATTTTGTTAGATTTATTTATCTAATATTATATTTAAAATATATTTAAATGTAATTGATTTAATATTTAAAACAAATTGTTTTTGTTAATAAAATTAAAAAAAAGGCTGAATATTTTAAATTATAATTAATTGCATAATTATTTTATATTATTTATTTAATTACGTTATTTTTATTTAATTTAATATTTTTATAGTTAATAAATTAATTAATATTAATTTTATAATAATTAAATGAAATTGTTTTTAATTTTTTTTACAATTAATTAGTGTAATTGTTTATTTTATATAATCTTTTAGTAGTTAATAAATTTATTATTATTATTTTAATTATTTTTAATTGAATTTTTATTTATACTTTATTAATTATATTTCAAACAATATTTTATTTAATTTTGGTTTTGTAAAGACCCAGAAAATAGCATAATAGAGTAGATAGAGGTATTAAAATAACTGAACTGAGCTTTTAAGGTTGAAAAACACCAAGAGTATAAATAGAAATTTCTAAACACCCATTTCATTATCTTAAAACTGTTTATCTCTCTAGAACCATTATTTCCTAATTTCCCTCTCCCTTCTCTCTAGATTTCTCTCATCTCACTTCATCTGATTCAAAATCATGTTGCGCCTACGACATCCTGGTGTCAAGGGCTTCCTTTTCCACCAGTCAAATTTGTGTTTAGAGCCGGTAAGTGTGCCTCTCTTTGATTCTTGAAATTTCTGCAATTTCTGGTACATGCAAGCACTGTTCGGCTTTGCATGTGTTCATCAGCTTTTCATCTGGGTTTTGATTCTGTTTCTAGTTCGATGGTTGGTTTCCTTTCACCGATTCAAAGTCTGTAGGATGTTCTAGGATCACTTGCGGTTTAGCAAAGCTGTGAAGAAGGTTAAAATCTGTCAAGTTGTCCTGTACGGATAAGAGATAAGGGAAGTTAGTTAATTTAATTATGATCTTCTGAGTATGAAAATGTTGTTTGATGATCTTGCATGTGTATGAAATTGGATTTTTAGTGTGCTCGGCATTGTTTTTGTGAACTGTCATATTTTGTGAACATGTTGATTTGTTTTCTCTAGTGTTTTGTTACTGTACCGTGTGAATTTCTATGAATTTGAGTAGTGAAATTGGGGAATTGAGATTTGGTATGGAGTTGGTTGATAGGAAGAGTCTGGAACAGTTGTTTTGGACCTGTTAGAACTCTTAGAACCTTTAAAATGTGGAAAAAGTGGGGAAATAGATCTTTTGGTTATTGGGTTGTTGTTTATGCAGAATTTTGGAGTGGAATCTGGTGTGGGATTCCTTGGATTTATGTTAGAAAGATTTAGGTACTCTTGGATAGGTGTAAATGTGTATATGATTCGTGTTTAGAAGATTAGATAGAAGTTTGGAAAATGTTTAGTTTGGTAAAGTCTGATGTGTTCATAATTCTGCAGTAGTTTCAGCAGAATTATGCAGAAAGTTGAGGGTGCGCTGTTGACCGCTCGGCCATACGCTGATTTGGCCGCTCGGCCGTGTTTAGGTACTCAGTCATTAACTGGGTCGGTCTCTTTAGAGTCTTACCAGTTCATAACCGTTCGGTATTAGGTGTGGGTGGTCTTCCTCTAGTGTTCGGTCTTAACTGAGTTCTACTTCTGTGGAGTTTTCAGTTAATGACCAGACGGTCTTGCAATAGTACTCGGTCTGGTATTGATGTTCGGTCTTAACTGTGTTCGGCCTATGATGGGCCTTACCTGTTAATGACCGTTCGGTCATGCTTTAGTGTTGGTCATAAGATTGTATTATGTCTAAGTCCAGAGTGTTCAGTCTTGAGTGGGTACTTTGTCTTGGTAGTGATCGGACTTGTACTAGTGTTTGGTCTTTCCCTCGTGATTTGGTCCTTAATAGTGTTCGGCCATTTCCTTAACCTTACTGAGTATGGACCATTTGGTCCTGTTCAGTGGATAGTGAAAGACGGCTCGGTCTTATACTAAGTGTTCAATCTAAGTTGGGCAAGAACGGACTAACCTCGGGTTGCAGCTGTTGAGGGCATCCTAGTCCATAAAGGTGACCTTGGGCGGAACGGACTAACCTCGGGTGGCAGCTGTTGAGGGCATCCCAGCTACTACATCACTCGGGTGCACAAACGTCGTAGCTACACAGAATTCATATAGTCCGGACAGTCAGAGTAAAAGTGGTCAGTCATTGCATGTATTATACGTTCGGTCATTGATGTAAATGTATGTTTGGTTGTTGCATGATTGACCTGTTGATTTATCTCAGAATTGTGTGAATTATAAGTTTTACTGAATTAATTAAATTACACTAGCTTACCCTTATTTTCTTGTTTTGTCATTGTTGTCCGTTCGGTCGTCCTTGTCATTGCAATGATCACCCGGTGGGTGTGAGCAGAAGATATTGAGGGTTCT
Organism: Vigna umbellata; assembly: GCF_018835915.1. The sequence continues at coordinate 8,538 of NW_025905391.1, forward strand.
CTGGAGCATGTATTGGCTGGAGAGGATGGTTTCCGCTAAGAGTAAGATTGCTCGGTCTTGTGCTTATTTTTGCAGTTAGTATAGGACCGTTCGGTTTAATACACTGTTTGTAGGACCGTTCGGTCGATACACCTCTTGTATGACCGATCGGTCTGTTTTTATAATTTGTATTAGTGTAGGTTTCGGTAAAGTTTTTAATTTATGGTTATTTTAGGATAACTGTAAGTTAGCTTTATTCCCTGTAACGGTTCTATTTTATTGTAAATGTAAGGACTCCTAAGTATAGTTTGCAGCTATATTTTTGGGATGTTATTAATGGTATCAGAGCAGTTAGTTCCTAAAACGACCTGCGAGTTGTGGGTTTGTCGTGTCTTTCTTGTGGAAAGTTGAGTCTAAATGGTATGTTTACCACTTTCTCCAAGTTTAGATGGAAAAATTATGTATTTAACTGAAAGATTTGAGAACAGAAATGTCTTGATAGAAGTAATGAGGGTGCACATTCATGACTTTTACCAAAGATGATTTTCCTTTCTTAATTCTGAAAGTTTAAAGTAAGAAAGAGTTGGGATTCCATTGTTGTTTCCTAGAGTAATTTCTGTTTTGTTCTTGCCTTTGTGGTATTTTACTGTGCTCTATAGTGGTAGAGGAATGCAGATTCAACGACAACTTGACCTGTAGACCTTCATTAGAATTGGTTTTAGCCTTTTAGACAATTGCTTGCCTCGAAGATAAAGAATTAGAAGAATAGGATTTAAGTTTCGCGAGATTGGTGGAGATATTAGTAATCTAGAATTTGTGTTTTGTTTTGGGTGAAGAAGTTTTCAAGAACAGAGTTAGAAATCAGATATTGTACATTTCACAAGAAAGTTGTGTTCAAAGGCTTGAATAAAGTGAGGTCGATTGATAACCGAACGGTGAAAGGCGTGGAAAGGTATAACCGAACGGTGGAAAGTGGTGAAGAGCTACACCCTAACTGTCACAGCTGTTAAGATGGGGGAAAACTAATTGCAGTAAAGGGTGTTATATTTAAGGAGGATTTAGTAGAAGGCAACATTTCTAAGATGAAAGAATATGAGGTTTCGGAAGAAGAATGAAGTATTCTAAGAATATTAAGTTATGTGAATAGTTGGAAGAACGTGGTCAAGTTTTCTCAGCAAGTGGATGTTGAGAATAATATTTCAAGATTTATAGTTTGAATAGAAAAGGTTTGACCCTTGGCTGAGATGAAAGATTCGAGTGTTGCAGGAAGGAGTTTATCAGGATGGCAATTTGGTAGAAAGTGTAAGGTTAAAGAATTAAGAGCACGATGAATGAGGAATGGAGAAGTAAGGTCTTAGAACAGATGACAAACGATGGTTACAATGTGCATTGCTCGAGAGGGTATCAAGAATGATCAGAGAATCCAAGTTGATTAAAATGTTCAAGGTTATGAAGCGGCATGTTGGGGTACAACCAGTATTCTTAGGGCGTGGTCTTATTGTGATGTACGGTGAACGACTGAGTTTGATCAAGAGAGAATAAGATGTTGAATGTTGAGTTACAAAAGGCAGTAAGTGGGTAAGTGCAGATAAGGTCATGTAGTTGATGTTGCGGGTTAAGGATATTATGAGGTTGAGAAGAGTAAAGGCAGGATTTATATTTCTGAAGATTTTGAGTAGAAGAGAGTGATTTTTGAAGATGGTTTTGAGAAAAGTTGGCAGTGAAGAGTACATGAAGAATTCTGAGCGATGTGGTGTTTGTAAAGTCGATATAAGAGATCAGGTTTGAAGTTTGTAGGAAGTGATTTCCTGGAAAGGAAAGAAAGAGAGGGTGGTGCATCAAGTGTAGTTGAGTGAAAGAGGGAAGCAAGTGTTATGGGAATTCAAGATCTGATGAATGCAAGTGAAGAAGATATGATATTGTTCTTTCATGGGTTTGAGGTGTGATCGCAAGAGAAGGTTTGGTGGTTTCAATTCGTTTTGAGTGGTTATAGTCTTCAAAAGAAGAGTTGTGTTTAAAGAAGGAGAATTGATTATTCATTAGAAAGTGGATCAAGTTATAGATGTGAAGACGAAGGGTTGTAAAAGTCAGAATAATTTAACAAGGATAAGTGGAGTGCACTTTAGAACGATGTCTAAAGCAGAACCGGTGTTAGTAATAAATTTGGATGGTTCCTATTGAAGTGGTGTAGTAACAGAGGAAGGTAGAAGTTTGGTTAGAGCAGTAGTGTTTTTGGGACTCTGTATAATTATAAAGGAGTATGCTTTCATAAAATAGAAACTAGGTTGAGCAAATAAATGACAAGGTTATTGTGGAAGAGAAGAGTTATAAGTATTGTTATAATATCATAGCAGTTGGGAATGAAGTCCTTGAGAGAGATCGTTTCGGGTTACAATTGGTGTGAAGAGAGATCCGGTAAGCAGAGGTGTAAGCAAGTATGAGAATCAGAGTAGCACAGCGGATGATAGTGGATAGGTTCTTATCGGTAAGTGGTGTGGGCAAAGTGTTCTATTAATCATGGATTGGTGGTTTGTGAGGGATGAGTTTCTTTGAAACAATATTGGTGCTGTTATATGAATGAGTCAGGAGTGTTTGGTAATCCTCATGAGTTAGAAATGAGTTGGGTATGAAAGAATTAGGTATCAGGCAGAAAAGATAAGTGAGTCTATAGTTTCGAACTGAAAGGTCAACTTTAAAAGTGAGGAAGTATTTATGGATTTGAAGAATGGGTCCGTGGACGAAGGAAATGGTTTGAGTTATGGTTTTGAGTTGTAGTGGCAATCTAGAGGTAAGAAAATGTTAACAGATAGTTTGATCAAAGAGAAGATTTAGGTTCTTGGTTTGATAAGGATTAAGTGTAAATTGGTTGAAGAATACGAAGATTTGGAGTCTATAGTGAAGTTTATAAAGTGATTTCATTAGTATAATTGAAGTACAATAACTAGTGGGTTTCTCAAAATGGTTGAGAAAGCGCGGTGTGGACAATCCTAGTTTGAGATATATCATAAGTTGGCTGGATACTTATCAAGCTAGTGATCACAAGTTGAGGAGGTTGCAGATCTAAGTGTGATGGAGAGAAATGGGTCATGAAGTGCATATGGTTCAGTCTGACAAGTTGAAGGAGCGAAGATGGAGTGTTCACTTTGTTTTGGGAAGTTGCAACAGAGAAGAGTTTATTTTGGGTAATGAGATAGGATGGTTGGAAATTATGCTACTCAAGAGTTGCGATCGGTAAAGTAAGGTGAAGCCCCAAATGTCAGTGGATGAAGGTGTCGCAACCGGAATCGCGACGGGACGACGATCCAAAAAGAAATCGGGTTTTGAAAAAGAGATTTGGAGTCGCCACCATAGTTTATTCTGGAAAACTACGTAAAAACCATAAAATGATAAGGCATGTTCTGCGAAATTGAGATTTTTGGTTCGGGAGTCGGTTACGTGTAGGGAAGGTATTAGCACCCTACAACTTCTGCCCTAAGGCAGTACCTTTAACTAAATACGCGAATATGATGTGGTTTTCAATATGTTTAACTATCCCCTAAAATAAAACTCTAAATAAAAAAAATATATTTTTTAGTTTTTTGGGCCCGACAAGGATTGACCTTGCTCCTACGTATTCTCATTCAGAATGAGAAATCAGGGTTACGTAGTTCTTTTGAAGATTGGAAAGCTTGTTTGAGAAATTGTTTAGAAAATTTGTTTGGAAAATGATTACGGATAAATTTGGATTTTTGGGAAAGTGAACCTGACAAGGTCTAGCCTTGCTCCTACGTATCTCCACTTTTGATGGAGAATCAAGGATCACGTAGTTCTGGTGTAGCAAGACTATTTGTTGTTTAAATTGTTGATGTTTTCGGGTTTTTTAGAAGATTTTATACCTTTTTTTTGTATTTTGTTTAAGAAAGAGAAAAGGTTGTTAGCACAAGGACGATTTTTGCGTGCGATACACATGTGCATAAACCTTTAAAACCATATTTTGTTAATTTACTTAAGGAAAAGAAAAGGTTTTTACAACAAGGACGTGCGTGTGATCACACATGTGCCTAAGCCTTTAAAACATATTTTTGGAATTTTAATAGAAAGAGAAAAGGTTTTCAGCACAAGGACGATGCGTGCGATCACCATGTGCCTAAAACCTTTAAACAGTTTTTGGAATTTTAATTAAGAAAGAGAAAAAGGTTTTCAGCACAAGGACGCTGCGTGCGATCAACACATGTGCCTAAACCTTTTAAAATATTTTTTGTTAATTTGTATTTAAGAAAGAGAAAATGTTCCGCCACAAGGAGATGCGTGCCGATCACACATTGTGCCTAAACCTTTTAAAATATTGTTGTTTAATTTATTTTTATAAGTAAAAGTTATTGTATTATATTTTGAAAATAAGTTGGACTATTTAAAAAAATAAAATAAAATAATGAAAATGAAATAAGATGAATAAAAGGCAAATAAATAAATAAAATAGTTAAATAAAAAACACAAAAAATGGGGTGCCAAAATAGATAAAATGTCGAACGGTCAGTCGAAAAGCTTGGTTAAACGAGCGGTCCGTGAACATAATTGGACGACGGCAGAGAAGAGTGATTTAGCGAGCGCCAGAATAAGGAGTGGACCTGCGCGAGCGCTTATTTGCTTCCTGAACGAAAGATTAAAACCGAACGCTTGGAGACAAACGTCATTGAGACCGACGTTCAACGAAGGACCGAACGACTTATAAAACAATACAACACTTGACGTCTTACTAACACATTACACGATTCGAACGTTCACTAACAACACAAACAAAACTGAACGTTAACATAACTGACTCGAACGTCCCACATACACATGACTCGAACGTTCACTAACACAAAACCGGACGTTCACATGAAGACCGAACGTTCATTAAAAATTATGACCGAACAGTTGACTCTTTGTATGACCGAACGTCCTAAAGATCAGTATGGACGAACGTTCGAAAGGCAAAGTACGAATGGTGAGGACGAACGTTCGTGAAAGTTAAAGGACGAACGGTTGCATGCACAGTTGATGGCGAACGTCACGTAGGATACGGGAAGAACGTTTGAAGGAAGATGGAGAGAAAACGACGCGCACGGTCGAAAAGGTTCAGGTTAACGAGCGCTCGTTCGTGAGAAGGTTGAATGGTCAGTCGAGAAAAGCTTAAGGTTAACGAGCGCTCGTTTTTTGGATAACGAGCGTCCGTTGGTGAGAAGGTTGAATGGTCAGTCGAGAAAAGCTTAAGGTTTAACGAGTCGTCTCGTTCTTTGGGATAACGAGCGTCCGTTGGTGTGAAGGTTGAATGGACGTTGGGAAGAGGCCGAAAGACGAGCGCTCGTTGTGGACGAATCGTTCGTTGGGAAGATGAGGCGTGATGACGAACGCTCATTATGGACGACGTTCGTTGGGTGATATGAAGAACGTACGTTGAAGTACAGAAGGGTAGATGACGGAGCGCTCATTTGGTGATGTGCGAACGGACGCTGAGAAGAGGAGGCTGGTCGACGAGCGCTCGTTGGGGACGAGCGTTCGTTGGGGAGATGAGGCGTGATGACGAACGCTCATTATGGACGAGCGTTCGTTGGTGATATGACGAACGTTCGGAAAAATGGGCCGAAAAACGTGCGTTCACTATGGGCTTGGCCCAACCCGGGTGATTTCTATACCTAGAATTCCCTAGGGGTTTTGCCTTCCCATTCTCATTCACAATCAGCACATGACAAACCCAGGGTCCCTTTCTCTGATCGGACTAGTCTAGGGCTGGGATTGCCTCCCTTGAACACCTACGCCACTACTTCTTCCAACCAGCCACCGCGCCACCACCTTCCGCCGTCTCGGCGTCGGCGGCGACCCAAGCACCACCGGAACCACGGCCGGCCACGACGTTCTCTCCCCCTCTCTCTCTCGCACTAGTCTAGGGTTGAGGCTTTTCCACCTTGGGCACCTCCTGCCGCCGCCTCTGCCAGAGCCGGCCACCGTGCACCCCAAACTTCCATTCGACTGGCAGCTGCGAGCCGCCGCAAGCCACCGGAGGGAACCCGACCATCGCGGCCGCGACTGATGCCACCAGATCTCGCCTCCCCGTTTAATAGTTAGAAATTGCTCTTGACGATTGCCCACATATCCTGCTATCTGTTATCTGCTTCGGGTGTTTGAAATTGAGGATTTTGGATGTTTGGATTTGAGATTGTATAGTTGTTGGTCCACAGGTGAAGAATGAACTCGAAATTTTGATGATGAGAGCGGGGTTTATTGAAACCTTTGTGTTTGATGTGTTTTGTTCTTCCCTTCTTCTTTTTTTTTTTTTTTTTTGAGCATGTTCTGTTAGGGGAGAGTGATATGGTTCCTTGTGGTTTCTGTGTGCAGGTTGAAGAATGAATGGGGGAATAAAAGTTTGTGAGATAAGAAAGATGGACGCTGTTGGAAGTAATGGGGTTGGGAGTGAAGGAGAAAAATGGTCTGGCATGGTTACGAATAAGAGGGGCGGAGGGCTGGAGTCAGTGCCCTGGGATCAAGATTGAAGATTGGGGTGACAGAAATGTAGGAGCGATGAGTGTTTTTGTGGTGAGGTGCAGTGAACACGCCGAGGGAGTTTCTCGGTTGGATGGTGTCGGAAGAAACGAAAATTGATGATGTGTTGATGGAAGGTTGATGCAACAGTGAAATATACAGTTGGAAGTATTCAAACAACAGTCATACACAAACAGGAACTTCAACAAAAGATAGTGTGTAGGGCAAACAAACAACTCTCTAAAACAGCATTACTTACCTCTCGAAGATCGCTTGCTAGTGGCAATCTCGTGGCCTCCAAGGAGTACTATTCTCCCTTGACTGGTTCTTCTCCCTTTCCTTGTTGAATGGTGTCTCTGTTTCTCTTTGCAGGGCCAATGTCTCTTACTCGGCAATGGATGATGATCTGTGAAGTTGAAGGTTCCCCTGGAGCTCTCCCCCAAAAATCCCCTTCTCTCCGCTTTTCTGTGCTACCCTCCCCTCCCGTATACCAAAAACCGTGCAATGCCATTTAGGCTCCAAAACGTCTCTGCCACCCGCACACTCTGCAGAAGCAGAAAGCGGTTTCTTGCACCCCTCTCCTCAACACACGTTACATCGTCGTATCCCAACAAAAAACAATCTTCTTTTCTCGCATATTTATCTAAAGACAAAACGTCCCCTTTTCTAATTTTTTTTTTTTTTTTTTAATAAAATAAAAGTAAAACTAAAAAAACAAAACT
>NW_025905391.1:16647-75587 GCF_018835915.1 Vigna umbellata
TTTTTTTTTTAATAAAATAAAAAGGTAAAAACTAAAAAAAACAAAAACTAAAGACACCAGTAAACTAATAAGAAAATACATAAATAAATAATAAAAACGAAAATAATAAAATAATAAAATAAAATAAAAAAAAATAATAAAAAGGGTAAATAATAAAACAAAGGAGAACAGTCTACGGTAAAGCCAAAACCCCAATCCGGACGAAATTCGGTATTGACAGAAGGTAATAAAGAGCATATCAGTTGGTGGTTAGATCAGAAGTGGTAGTGATCAAGTCAGTAACATCATGATTATTAGAATAAACATAAGGAGGTATAAGAGTATCAGTCAAGGGTTGATCTGAAGTGAAGACTAGTGGAAGATACATGAAGGGTTAGCGGTGTGGAAGACATTAGGGTTGGTTATAAAGAAAGGTTCTCAAAATGCTCAGGTGTAGTAGTTCAGAGTTGTTTTGAGGTTAATGGCTAGATCAATCTACACTATTTAACACTAGAATATTTTAACACAGAGGCAAGGTTTTCTTGTCAACCAGGTTGTTGGGGAGTAGTATCGTTGTCAAATAGGTAGTTGAAATAGAAAATGTGATGAAAGTAGGTTGTTCCTTCTAGCTGATAAGTGAATTTTCGGGGTCGAAATTTTTTTTATGTTGGGGAGAATGTAAAGACCCAGAAAGTAGCATAATAGAGTAGATACAGGTATTAAAATAACTTAACTGAGCTTTTAATGTTGAAATACACCAACAGTATAAATAGAAATTTCTAAACACATAGTTCATTATCTTAAAACTGTTTATCTCTCTAGAACCACTATTTCCTAATTTCCCTCTCCCTTCTCTCTATATTTCTCTCATCTCACTTCATCTGATTCAAAATCATGTTGCACCTACGACATCCTGGTGTCAAGGGCTTCCTTTTCCACCAGTCAATTTCGTGTTTAGAGCCGGTAAGTGCGCCTCTCTTTGATTCTTGAAATTTCTTCAATTTCTGGTACATGCAAGCACTGTTCGGCTTTGCATGTGTTCATCAGCTTTTCATCTGGGTTCTGATTTTGTTTCTAGTTCGATGGTTGGTTTCCTTTCACCGATTCAAAGTCTGTAGGATGTTCTAGGATCACTTGCGGTTTAGCAAAGCTGTGAAGAAGGTTAAAATCTGTCAAGTTGTTTTGTACGGATTAGAGTTAAGGGAAGTTAGTTAATTTAATTATGATCTTCTGAGTATGAAAATGTTGTTTGATGATCTTGCATGTGTATGAAATTGGATTTTTAGTGTGCTCGGCATTGTTTTTGTTAACTGTCATATTTTGTGAACATGTTGATTTGTTTTCTCTAGTGTTTTGTTACTTTACCGTGTGAATTTCTATGAATTTGAGTAGTGAAATTTGGGAATTGAGATTTGGTATGGAGTTGGTTGATAGGAAGAGTCTGGATTAGTTGTTTTGGACCTGTTAGAACTCTTATTACCTTTAAAATGTGGAAAAAGTGGGGAAATAGATCTTTTGGTTATTGGGTTGTTGTTTATGCAGAATTTTGGAGTGAAATCTGGTGTGGGATTCCTTGGATTTATGTTAGAAAGATTTAGGTACTCTTGGATAGGTGTAAATGTGTATATGATTCGTGTTTAGAAGATTAGATAGAAGTTTGGAAAATGTTTAGTTTGGTAAAGTCTGATGTGTTCATAATTCTGCAGTAGTTTCAGCAGAATTATGCAGAAAGTTGAGGGTGCGCTGTTGACCGCTCGTCCATACGCTGATTTTGCCGCTCGGCCGTGTTTAGGTATTCTGTCATTAACTGGGTCGGTCTCTTTAGAGTCTTACCAGTTCATAACCGTTCGGTATTAGGTGTGAGTGGTCTTCCTCTTGTGTTTGGTCTTAACTGAGTTCTACTTCTGTGGAGTTTTCAGTTAATGACCGGACGGTCTTGCAATAGTACTCGGTCTGGTATTGATGTTCGGTCTAACTGTGTTCGGCCTATGATGGACCTTACTTGTTAATGACCGTTCGGTCATGCTTTAGTGTCGGTCCTAAGAGAGTATTCTATCGAAGTCTAGAGTGTTCAGTCTTGAGTGGGTACTTTGTCTTAGTAGTGATCGGACTTGTACTAGTGTTTGGTCTTTCCGTGGTGATTTGGTCCTTAATAGTGTTCGGCCATTTCCTTAACCGTACCGAGTATGGAACATTCGGTCCTGTTCAGTGGATAGTGAAAGACGGCTCGGTCTTACACTAAGTGTTCGATCTGAGTTATTAGTATTCGGTCCAAGCTCTAAGTGTTCGGTTTTATAGTGTATGACCCTCAAATTGTATTTGGCTCATGTTTGAGCCTTAATCTTCAAATTGACCGTTCGATCATATTTATGGGTGATAGTTGTTACCGATCGGTTCTATACTGAGATAGTGAGAAAGGTTTGATTTTACTTAAATGTGTTACGAATGAAGAAATATGATGGCATTAAAGTATGATGGTAATTAAAGTGTGGCATTAATTGAATAGTATGGATATGAAGGAGTATTCCAGGGAGGAATATATCAGGATTGGTTATTGAATGGTAGAGTATGAATGTGGTTATGCTTAGCTGGCGTTTATCCTGATATTCTGTGATTACTCATTCTCAAGTAGAGAAGAGTAAGTCATGTGTGAGAATGGTAGGAGCTCCTAGTCCATAAGGTGAACTTGGGCGGAAAGACTAACCTCGGGTGGCAGCTGTTGAGGGCATCCCAGCTATTACATCACCCGGGTGCACAAACGTCGTAGCTACACAAAATTCATACAGTCTCGACAGTCAGAGTAAAAGTGGTCGGTCATTGCATGTATTATACGTTCGGTCATTGATGGAAATGTATGTTTGGTTGTTGCATGATTGACCTGTTGATTTATCTCAGAATTGTGTGAATTATAAGTTTGACTGAATTAATTAAATTACACTAGCTTACCCTTATTTTCCTATTTTGTCATTATTGTCCGTTCGGTCGTCCTTGTCATTGCAATGATCACCCGGTGGGTGTGAGCAGAAGATATTGAGGGTTCTCTGGAGCATGCAATGGTTGGAGAGGATGGTTTACGCTAAGAGTAAGACCGTTCGGTCTTGTGCTTATTTTTGCAATTAGTATAGGACCGTTCAGTGTAATACACTATTTGTAGGACCGTTCGGTCGATACACCTCTTGTATGACAGATCGGTCTATTTTTATAATTTGTATTAGTGTAGGTTTGGGTAAAGTTTTTAATTTATGGTTAGTTTAGGATAACTGTAAGTTAGCTTTATTCACTGTAACTATTCTATTTTATTGTAAATGTAAGGACTCCTAAGTATAGTTTACAGCTATATTTTTGGGATGTTACAGGTTTATGTAATAATTTATTAATTATGTTCATAAATGGCAAGAACACGCGGTGCATCATTTGGTTCTCGAGGTCAAAGTTCTCGAGGAGAGAGTTTTGCACAAGGCGAAGCTAGGAGAAGACCTATCGCTTCCGCTCGGAGAACGTGTGCAGCTCCTATTGAAGATGACCCTATAGTTGAGGAACAAGTCTTTGAGGAGCATGCATATGAGGCCTATGAGGCTCATGTTCAAGAGGAAGCATTTGGGGCCCCTGACGACGATGTTGAGGAGGAGGATCATGCAAATATTTCTAACATAGAGAGGATGTCGATGGATTTGCTGGAGGTCCACGTGATGCTTCATTGCTAACGCACTATGTTTATGCTATTTCGTAGGGTCAGGTGAGTGCAAAACTTAAATTTTAATTATTGGTTTTTATGGAATAGAATTGATATTAAATATTGTTGTGTAGGATCGAGGGGAGATGTTGAAGTTGATCTCCCACGGTAAAAAAGTAAATAAGTTAGGACCCTGCCATGAGGAAATTCAACACATTGTGTTGAATTCCACTTTGATGCCTCTGACACAAATTTCCTATTATTACGTCGATAAGGGCTTATTCCTCGGATTCATAGAGAGATGGCATTTCGAGACCAGTAGTTTCCATATCCCTGTAGGGCAGATGTCGCTTACTCTTGATGATGTCTCGACATTACTTCACCTCCTGATGCTGGGATAGTTGTATGATTTGGAGGAGTTGGAGTTTGAGGAGGCTCGTACAACCCTTGTGGACTTGCTTGGCATTGATAGTGACAGGGTTCGTGCTGAGATTGAGGAGGCACGTGGTCTGAAAGTCAGGCTAGCTGGCTTAGAGAGATCTATGTTGAGATGTGTGAGTCATAGTAGTGGGACTATGCTGCTAAAGCATATCTATTGCATTTGGATGCACGATATTTGCAAATAAGAGTGCTACTTCTATACGTGTGTCTTACTGTTCGGGGACATGCTCGGGTAGATACATACACGATATTTTTAGATACATACACAGGTGTGGTAGATATGCTAGGGACGTTGCTGCACTCACCCATTTATACGAGCAGCTCGGGGACCAACTAAAGTTTCAGCCAACTCTTGGTTATGATGTCCATACATCACCTTCAACACTCATTCGTCGCCATCTAAACATGGTTTTCCTATTAACCTAAACGGACACTCACATTTATGAGTGCCCTATACACTAGCCACCGCATCCACTTTGTATTTTTGATATTTCCCACCTCTTTCACAACCAAGTACGACAAACGTTTTCCTTCCCTGTATACCAGTGGATATGTCAGATCTTACTATAACCACAACAAATCCTAAATCATAAGCGATCCCTCTTACCCATTCAATTAAGTGCTCCCGAGAACGGAAGATTTCATTTGTAGTGAATTTATTTGTCAAATCTCTCTCTACAACTTCGTTGATGAAAGAAGAGAAATCAAATATAAAACTAGAATCAATTTGAGAATCCATATGACAATATTAATCCATTTTAAACAATAGTCTCATTAACATCATTAATAATTAATCAAACAAATAAAAAATATTAATATAATTAAAATATATATTTCATATAATTAAACTAATTCATTATTTTTTATATAATTATAAAATTATTAAACAAATACAAAATAAAAAATATATATCTATATTATTAAATTATCATCATAAATAACATTAAACTAATATATACTAACATTATAAAAAAACATTAAATTAATAAACTAATTATATATAATAAACAACTAACAACATGCTCGACCCTTCAACGAATGTGCATATTGGATATCAACATCCGTTGAATGCGAAACGGATGTCCATATCTGTTTCTCCCTTTAACGTATGCTGATATTCATTCACATATTTGCACATCTGTTGAAAAGTATATTTGAACGTAACTTCAATCTTTTATATAATTATAAAATTATTAAAGTGGAAAAAAAATAGAAAAACATAAACATATACGTAAATAATAATTAAATTATTAAAATAATTTCAAAAATAATCTAAAAATAATAATAATAAACTAATATAATAACATTATAAAATTAAAAAAAAATTAAAATGGTAACCCTTCAACGGATGTTGATATCCGTTAACAGATGTTCATATCCGTTGAAGGGTTCTCCATCTTCCATTTGTACCTAAGACAAACCTCGCTGCAACACCACCACCACCAAACCTCTTCTTCCACTAGCATCATTACCATCGGACCACCTTCTTGCACCACTTCTAGGAAGTTGCTACCCACATTGACAACAAAGAACCATGAGCTCCAACAACAAGCATAAACAACACAATAACACAGTGAAATAACATAGTGAAGGAGGAAGAAATAACATAGTGAAGGACGAAATGTGATGTCTGTTGGGGGGTGCATTACATTTTATAGTGGGAACCACTTTCAATGGGTGGTTGGACGTTGGTGAAAAGGAAATTGTTTTAACAAGGTTTAATACCTATTTTGGTCCCTCTTTTCGTAGGGTCTGTTCAAAGTGGTCCTCCTTTTTTCCAAAAGTTTACTAAGATCCTACTTCTCGCAAAAACGATGCACGTTAGTCCTTTTTGGTTACGGCGTTAAAAAANTATAAGCTTTCAAAATCTATTTCACAAAATAAGATGCTTTTACACTTTTCTTGAATCGCAAGTTAAAAGATATGCAATGCAGCAGTAAACTTAATCCAATATACTGACAGCTTAATCGACTTAATAAAAGAGTGTAGGGATCAAAGAATTCAAATGTTGATTTTTATACTAGTTCGGCCAACCTGCCTACATCCAGTGTCCTCCCAACCACAGGAAGCAAATGCACTATAAAGATCAAGGTTTTTACAACAAGGTTTTTACAGAGACCTCACATCAACAGTGTAAAATACCTCTCTAACCCTCTAATCTAAATATAGGCAACAAACAAACAAGACGAGTAGTAAGAACACCCTCTTCTACTGTCTATCCCTTTGAGGCACCCTCAAAGTCAAGAACATTGTTCTTCTTCCTACAAACACCGTAGGGAATCCAAGCCAATCTTTAAAGATTGAAAATCTTGATCGCACAGAATACACCAGTTGTGTAGATTGATTAGACATTCAAATCAGCAAGCCCTGCTTCTCAAAGAACCTCAAGTCTTTTATCACCACGGACAATCTTGGTTCTTGGAGCTTTTCCTTTCTCTGTAAGATCACATAACGTTGTGTAAAAGATATGAAAGTGTCAAATGCACAAAAGTTCTTACAGAATTCAAATCAGCGTCAATTTATAGTAATACACGCATCAGACACACTTTAATCGATTTTGCTACTAATGTAATCGAATACATCTTGTAGTTATAACAAACTAACATCAGTAAAGCTCATTAATTGAATGCACATTTAATATAGTCGACTCACAATAAATGTTTGGTCAATATATTTAAAAATATGATCGTTAAAACAGTTATGTCAAACATTCAACCAGTTTTCCAAATAACAACCAACTTAGTCGAATACAAATTGCATGCAGTCGATTAAGAAAAATCACTTAGCACATTTTTGAAAAATTTTCTCTTCAAAATAACTCACAACACACTTGATCAAAGTTTGTGCAAACACACGAGTTTTAATCGATTCATCCCATAGTGTAATCGACTTAAAACTGTTGTTTTGCTACACATTAAAGTTCAACCAAAGTGCTTGTGGTTTTCCATTTCCAAAAACTTATGTCATGCATACACATATAAAATCAATACTCATGTGTTATTAATTATGTGTTGTCATCATCAAAAACACATATATCACTAAGATTGTGGGTTCAACTAAATCACTGCTCCCCCTATCAACAATCTCAACAATATCCCCCTTTTTTTTATGATGCACAACCATGATTAATAAACAACCATGTTGCACAATTCATACAGATTATCTCAATATTCAATTACATCAAATTCTCCCCCTTTGGGCATTATCAAAAAAGATATTCAGAGTAATTTTGACACTGATAATCACGCATATAGAGATGCATCAGATAAGATAACAGAAATAATATGATGGTCCCCCTATCAATGATATTCACATGATAGTAATGTTTCTTCCCCTTAATGAAAACATGTGAACTATCAGCAATATGTAATGCTCCCCTGTCATTATGCATGTTTCAATCTCAAATCACAGATGCACAATGTAGTACAATCAGAGTATATCTCAAAGCATATAAAATCATATTTAAGCATTGTATCATAACAAATATACCACCGTAGTAATTTCAGAGCATAAATGATACAATTTGAATCACCAATACAGTTTAAACACTTAATATATCATAAACATATTCATAGCGGATAAACACAGAGATATAAGATGTATAAACATTCAACAAAAATTTGTCAAGGTTTTAAAGATGACAGATATTCCCAGTTTGGAATCTTCAAACCCAATGTCGAAAACCAATCGATTTGATCACAGTCATAATCGACTTCTTGCTTTTCAGAATGTTGATCTTCCATTTAATCTTAATCAACAAACATATTTCCTGCATAACTTTCCAGGTCTTTCCAGATCAAGCATTTTAAAATCAATGTATTACAGGAATTATCACAGATAATGTATAAGTATGCAATGATGTAAATGTGACAGTAAAACATGTTCAATTGCATACATACAAAGTATGCAATCAATTATCAACTATTTTATGTTACTATCATCTGGAATTCCTAGTTCATTTTGGATTGTGTAAAATCTTTCCTTCTTCAACGATTATGTGAAAAATTCAGCCCATTGATGTAAGGTGTCTACATATTCGACCTTAATTTCACCCTTGAGGATGTGGTCTCGTATGAAATGATGTCTTATTTCAATATGCTTAGTTTTAGAGTGAAGAACAGGATTCTTAGTCAAGTTTATTGCATTGGTGTTATCACATTTTAGGGGAATATGATCTAATGATATCCCGTAGTCCTCTAGTTGGCTCTTGATCCAAAGAGATTGAGCACAATAACTTCCAGCTGCTAGTGGCTTCTATGGTAGATAATGCCACACAAGCTTGTTTTTTTGAATGCCAAGATACTAGTGAACATCCTAGTAGATGACATGTACCACTAGTGCTCTTTCTGTCTAGCTTGCAGCCACCAAAATCAGAATCACTATATCCCTCAAGAAAAATGTTTGAACCACTAGGATACCATAGTCCAAGATTCTTGGTTCCCTTTAAGTATTTCAAAATTCTTTTTACAGCTGTTAGGTGTGATTCTTTTGGTAGAGACTGAAACCTAGCACAAAGACAGACACTTTGCATGATGTATGGTCTACTAGAAATTAAGTACAGTAGAGATCCAATCATACCTCTATACATTTTCTGATCAACTGCTTTGCCTGCTTCATCAAGGTCAAGATAGCAGTTTGTTGCCATATGTGTTGCAGCCTCTTTGTAGTCCAACATTTTGTATTTCTTTAACAGATTAATGCAGTACTTGGATTGATGAATAAAGATGCCATTCTCAGTCTGCTTAACTTGAAGTCCTAGGAAGTATGTGAGTTCTCCCATCATGGACATCTCGAACTCATCCTGCGTAGTCTTAGAAAACTCTTTGCGTAAAGTAGGATTAGTTGATCCAAAAATGATATCATCAACATAAATTTGCACATATAATCTATCCTTTTTGGAATTCTTAATGAAAAGAGTTGAATCTATTTTACCCCTAGTGAATCCCTTCTTTACCAGGAACTCACTTAGGTGCTCGTACCATGACTTTGGCGCCTGTTTCAGTCCATATAAGGCCTTTTTCAATTCGAAGACAAAGTCTGGATGTTCATAGTCTTGAAATCCTGGTGGTTGTTCCACATAGACTTCTTCCTTTGATATACCCGTTTAGGAACGCACTCTTGACATCCATTTGGTACAACTTGAACTTCATAACTGAGGCAATAGCTAGCAGTATCCTTATTACTTCCAATCTGGCCACTGGTGCATATGTCTCATCATAATCAATTCCTTCTTCTTGACTGTAACCTTTAGCAACCAACCTTGCCTTGTTCTTGATGATTTCTCCTGATCATCCATCTTGTTTCTGAAGACCCCTTTAGTGCCTATAACTTGAAGTTTTTTAGTTCTTGGAACCATCTCCCATACGTTATTCCTCTTAAATTGATTTAGCTCCTCTTGCATGGCCATCGTCCAATTTTCATCCGCAAGTGCAACTTCAATATGTTTGGGTTCGATCTTAGAAACATACGCTACATTCATGCATAATTGATTAAGTTGACGCCTGGTGGAAACACGTCTCGTGATATCACCAATGATGTTGCTTGTCGAGACATTTCTTGGTGTTTTCAATTCCTTAATCGATTCAGCTTTGGGGGATCGATTACATTCTCAGAATTTTCCTCTTTTGGAATTTCTTCATTTTCTTCTTCCTCTCCAGCAGAATCATCTGCATCTATAGACTTTCTAGAGTGTACAGGATTAGTGGCAATATCAATATACTCGTCAAGAGATACATGTACAAACTCTTCAACACACATTGTTCTTTTGTTATAAACACGATAACCTTTACTTGTAAGAGAATAACCAATAAAGATGGCCTCATCAGCTTTGGAATCAAACTTACCAAGGCTTTCCTTACCATTGTTTAGAACAAAACCTTGCATCCAAAGATCTGCATATGTGAGATGTTAGGCTTTCTTCCCTTGAACAATTCATAGGGAGTCAAGTTCAACATTGATCTTATCACTGTTCTGTTCAGTACATAACAAGTTGTGCCCACTGCATCTACCCAGAAATACTTCGGTAAGTCCCTCTCATTCAGCATGGTTCTTGCCAGTTCTTCTAATGCCCTATTCTTTCTTTCAACAACTCCATTCTGTTGAGGTGTTCTTGGTGCTGAGAAGTTGTGAGAGATTCCCATCTCCGCACAATATTCATCAAATGCTTCACTCTGGAACTCCTTGCCATGATCACTTCTAATCAATTTAATCTTAAGCTCCTTTTCATTTTGAATAAACGCAACAAATTTCTTGAACACCCTGAAGGTTTCACTCTTGGCAGAAATGAAGAAGGTCCAAGTAAAACGAGAATAGTCATCAACAATTACTAAACCATACAAATTTCCTCCAAGACAACTAACCCTTGAAGGACCGAATAAGTCCATATGTAATAGTTCTAGGGGTCTAGTGGTAGACATTTCTCTTTTATTTTTGAATGATTGTCTTGTTTGTTTTTCATTTTTGCATGCATCACACAATTTTTCAGAAGCATAGCGAATATTAGGAAGACCAATAACAAGATCCTTAGACAGTACCTTGTTCAATTGACCAATATTAATGAGCTAGTCTCTTGTGCCATAACCATGCATCATCTTCTTTAGACAAAAGACATACAACAGACTTGAAAGAAGTTTTTCTAAAATCGATTATGTAAATGTTGTTGTATCTCTTTCCTACTAGTAACAACTCATCAGTTGAACCATTGCTAATCAAACAGTATCTTTGTTCAAAAGTTTCTTTCAGCCCTCTATCACACAATTGACTAATATTGAGCAAATTGTGTTTCAATCCTTCAACCAGTAGCCACATTATCAATTTCATATGCAGAGGGAGTTTTTTGATTTTACCAATACCGATGATTTTTCCTTTGTTGTTATCACTATATGTGACATGGCCAGTAGTCTTGTAAGAAATGCCGGTGAATTTTGTTGGATCTCCTGTCATGTGCCTTGAGTATCCGCTGTCCAGATACCACATGGAATCTTTCGCTCTTTTTTCCAAACATGCTTTCAACGTTTCNTGTGTGTGTGTGTGTGTCTGTTAAAATAGAATGACTTAGTTTCTCACACCAAGAGGGGGTGAATTGGTGAAGTGTAAAAATATAAGCTTTCAAAATCTATTTCACAAAATAAGATGCTTTTACACTTTTCTTGAATCGCAAGTTAAAAGATATGCAATGCAGCAGTAAACTTAATCCAATATACTGACAGCTTAATCGACTTAATAAAAGAGTGTAGGGATCAAAGAATTCAAATGTTGATTTTTATACTAGTTCGGCCAACCTGCCTACATCCAGTGTCCTCCCAACCACAGGAAGCAAATGCACTATAAAGATCAAGGTTTTTACAACAAGGTTTTTACAGAGACCTCACATCAACAGTGTAAAATACCTCTCTAACCCTCTAATCTAAATATAGGCAACAAACAAACAAGACGAGTAGTAAGAACACCCTCTTCTACTGTCTATCCCTTTGAGGCACCCTCAAAGTCAAGAACATTGTTCTTCTTCCTACAAACACCGTAGGGAATCCAAGCCAATCTTTAAAGATTGAAAATCTTGATCGCACAGAATACACCAGTTGTGTAGATTGATTAGACATTCAAATCAGCAAGCCCTGCTTCTCAAAGAACCTCAAGTCTTTTATCACCACGGACAATCTTGGTTCTTGGAGCTTTTCCTTTCTCTGTAAGATCACATAACGTTGTGTAAAAGATATGAAAGTGTCAAATGCACAAAAGTTCTTACAGAATTCAAATCAGCGTCAATTTATAGTAATACACGCATCAGACACACTTTAATCGATTTTGCTACTAATGTAATCGAATACATCTTGTAGTTATAACAAACTAACATCAGTAAAGCTCATTAATTGAATGCACATTTAATATAGTCGACTCACAATAAATGTTTGGTCAATATATTTAAAAATATGATCGTTAAAACAGTTATGTCAAACATTCAACCAGTTTTCCAAATAACAACCAACTTAGTCGAATACAAATTGCATGCAGTCGATTAAGAAAAATCACTTAGCACATTTTTGAAAAATTTTCTCTTCAAAATAACTCACAACACACTTGATCAAAGTTTGTGCAAACACACGAGTTTTAATCGATTCATCCCATAGTGTAATCGACTTAAAACTGTTGTTTTGCTACACATTAAAGTTCAACCAAAGTGCTTGTGGTTTTCCATTTCCAAAAACTTATGTCATGCATACACATATAAAATCAATACTCATGTGTTATTAATTATGTGTTGTCATCATCAAAAACACATATATCACTAAGATTGTGGGTTCAACTAAATCATTGCTCCCCCTATCAACAATCTCAACAATATCCCCCTTTTTTTTATGATGCACAACCATGATTAATAAACAACCATGTTGCACAATTCATACAGATTATCTCAATATTCAATTACATCAAATTCTCCCCCTTTGGGCATTATCAAAAAAGATATTCAGAGTAATTTTGACACTGATAATCACGCATATAGAGATGCATCAGATAAGATAACAGAAATAATATGATGGTCCCCCTATCAATGATATTCACATGATAGTAATGTTTCTTCCCCTTAATGAAAACATGTGAACTATCAGCAATATGTAATGCTCCCCTGTCATTATGCATGTTTCAATCTCAAATCACAGATGCACAATGTAGTACAATCAGAGTATATCTCAAAGCATATAAAATCATATTTAAGCATTGTATCATAACAAATATACCACCGTAGTAATTTCAGAGCATAAATGATACAATTTGAATCACCAATACAGTTTAAACACTTAATATATCATAAACATATTCATAGCGGATAAACACAGAGATATAAGATGTATAAACATTCAACAAAAATTTGTCAAGGTTTTAAAGATGACAGATATTCCCAGTTTGGAATCTTCAAACCCAATGTCGAAAACCAATCGATTTGATCACAGTCATAATCGACTTCTTGCTTTTCAGAATGTTGATCTTCCATTTAATCTTAATCAACAAACATATTTCCTGCATAACTTTCCAGGTCTTTCCAGATCAAGCATTTTAAAATCAATGTATTACAGGAATTATCACAGATAATGTATAAGTATGCAATGATGTAAATGTGACAGTAAAACATGTTCAATTGCATACATACAAAGTATGCAATCAATTATCAACTATTTTATGTTACTATCATCTGGAATTCCTAGTTCATTTTGGATTGTGTAAAATCTTTCCTTCTTCAACGATTATGTGAAAAATTCAGCCCATTGATGTAAGGTGTCTACATATTCGACCTTAATTTCACCCTTGAGGATGTGGTCTCGTATGAAATGATGTCTTATTTCAATATGCTTAGTTTTAGAGTGAAGAACAGGATTCTTAGTCAAGTTTATTGCATTGGTGTTATCACATTTTATGGGAATATGATCTAATGATATCCCGTAGTCCTCTAGTTGGCTCTTGATCCAAAGAGATTGAGCACAATAACTTCCAGCTGCTAGTGGCTTCTATGGTAGATAATGCCACACAAGCTTGTTTTTTTGAATGCCAAGATACTAGTGAACATCCTAGTAGATGACATGTACCACTAGTGCTCTTTCTGTCTAGCTTGCAGCCACCAAAATCAGAATCACTATATCCCTCAAGAAAAATGTTTGAACCACTAGGATACCATAGTCCAAGATTCTTGGTTCCCTTTAAGTATTTCAAAATTCTTTTTACAGCTGTTAGGTGTGATTCTTTTGGTAGAGACTGAAACCTAGCACAAAGACAGACACTTTGCATGATGTATGGTCTACTAGAAATTAAGTACAGTAGAGATCCAATCATACCTCTATACATTTTCTGATCAACTGCTTTGCCTGCTTCATCAAGGTCAAGATAGCAGTTTGTTGCCATATGTGTTGCAGCCTCTTTGTAGTCCAACATTTTGTATTTCTTTAACAGATTAATGCAGTACTTGGATTGATGAATAAAGATGCCATTCTCAGTCTGCTTAACTTGAAGTCCTAGGAAGTATGTGAGTTCTCCCATCATGGACATCTCGAACTCATCCTGCGTAGTCTTAGAAAACTCTTTGCGTAAAGTAGGATTAGTTGATCCAAAAATGATATCATCAACATAAATTTGCACATATAATCTATCCTTTTTGGAATTCTTAATGAAAAGAGTTGAATCTATTTTACCCCTAGTGAATCCCTTCTTTACCAGGAACTCACTTAGGTGCTCGTACCATGACTTTGGCGCCTGTTTCAGTCCATATAAGGCCTTTTTCAATTCGAAGACAAAGTCTGGATGTTCATAGTCTTGAAATCCTGGTGGTTGTTCCACATAGACTTCTTCCTTTGATATACCCGTTTAGGAACGCACTCTTGACATCCATTTGGTACAACTTGAACTTCATAACTGAGGCAATAGCTAGCAGTATCCTTATTACTTCCAATCTGGCCACTGGTGCATATGTCTCATCATAATCAATTCCTTCTTCTTGACTGTAACCTTTAGCAACCAACCTTGCCTTGTTCTTGATGATTTCTCCTGATCATCCATCTTGTTTCTGAAGACCCCTTTAGTGCCTATAACTTGAAGTTTTTTAGTTCTTGGAACCATCTCCCATACGTTATTCCTCTTAAATTGATTTAGCTCCTCTTGCATGGCCATCGTCCAATTTTCATCCGCAAGTGCAACTTCAATATGTTTGGGTTCGATCTTAGAAACATACGCTACATTCATGCATAATTGATTAAGTTGACGCCTGGTGGAAACACGTCTCGTGATATCACCAATGATGTTGCTTGTCGAGACATTTCTTGGTGTTTTCAATTCCTTAATCGATTCAGCTTTGGGGGATCGATTACATTCTCAGAATTTTCCTCTTTTGGAATTTCTTCATTTTCTTCTTCCTCTCCAGCAGAATCATCTGCATCTATAGACTTTCTAGAGTGTACAGGATTAGTGGCAATATCAATATACTCGTCAAGAGATACATGTACAAACTCTTCAACACACATTGTTCTTTTGTTATAAACACGATAACCTTTACTTGTAAGAGAATAACCAATAAAGATGGCCTCATCAGCTTTGGAATCAAACTTACCAAGGCTTTCCTTACCATTGTTTAGAACAAAACCTTGCATCCAAAGATCTGCATATGTGAGATGTTAGGCTTTCTTCCCTTGAACAATTCATAGGGAGTCAAGTTCAACATTGATCTTATCACTGTTCTGTTCAGTACATAACAAGTTGTGCCCACTGCATCTACCCAGAAATACTTCGGTAAGTCCCTCTCATTCAGCATGGTTCTTGCCAGTTCTTCTAATGCCCTATTCTTTCTTTCAACAACTCCATTCTGTTGAGGTGTTCTTGGTGCTGAGAAGTTGTGAGAGATTCCCATCTCCGCACAATATTCATCAAATGCTTCACTCTGGAACTCCTTGCCATGATCACTTCTAATCAATTTAATCTTAAGCTCCTTTTCATTTTGAATAAACGCAACAAATTTCTTGAACACCCTGAAGGTTTCACTCTTGGCAGAAATGAAGAAGGTCCAAGTAAAACGAGAATAGTCATCAACAATTACTAAACCATACAAATTTCCTCCAAGACAACTAACCCTTGAAGGACCGAATAAGTCCATATGTAATAGTTCTAGGGGTCTAGTGGTAGACATTTCTCTTTTATTTTTGAATGATTGTCTTGTTTGTTTTTCATTTTTGCATGCATCACACAATTTTTCAGAAGCATAGCGAATATTAGGAAGACCAATAACAAGATCCTTAGACAGTACCTTGTTCAATTGACCAATATTAATGAGCTAGTCTCTTGTGCCATAACCATGCATCATCTTCTTTAGACAAAAGACATACAACAGACTTGAAAGAAGTTTTTCTAAAATCGATTATGTAAATGTTGTTGTATCTCTTTCCTACTAGTAACAACTCATCAGTTGAACCATTGCTAATCAAACAGTATCTTTGTTCAAAAGTTTCTTTCAGCCCTCTATCACACAATTGACTAATATTGAGCAAATTGTGTTTCAATCCTTCAACCAGTAGCCACATTATCAATTTCATATGCAGAGGGAGTTTTTTGATTTTACCAATACCGATGATTTTTCCTTTGTTGTTATCACTATATGTGACATGGCCAGTAGTCTTGTAAGAAATGCCGGTGAATTTTGTTGGATCTCCTGTCATGTGCCTTGAGTATCCGCTGTCCAGATACCACATGGAATCTTTCGCTCTTTTTTCCAAACATGCTTTCAACGTTTCAAATTTAGCCATCATGATGAGATCACTTCTGATACATTTTCTTGGTTATCATTTTGATGCTTGTGACTTTTCTTCTCATTGAGGAATCTTGTAAACTTTTCAGCCAGCAGATTCATCCTTTCAGCTCTTGATTATCTACACCATTTTTCTTATTTCTCAAGAAACATGTTTCATGAGACTCATAAAAGGTATTAGTAACGGAATTTGACTTAGCATTACAGGTAACATGCACAAGTTCAAAAACAAATTCACTTGTCCTTCTTGTTTGAGAAACCGAGGCCATTTTTTAGGATCGAATCGATTAATCGGAAATAGTAATCGATTTTTTTTCAAATATTTTATGAAAACCAACTCTGGTGTCAATTGTTAAAATAGAATGGCTTAGTTTCTCACACCAAGAGGGGGGGTGAATTGGTGAAGTGGAAAAATACAAGCTTTCAAAATCTATTTCAAAAAATAAGATGCTTTTACACTTTTCTTGAATCGCAAGTTAAAAGATATGCAATGTAGCAGTAAACTTAATCGAATATACTGACAGCTTAATCGACTTAATAAAAGAGTGTAGGGATCAGAGCATTCAAATGCTAATTTTTATACTGGTTCAATGTCCTTCCAACCACAGGAAGCAGATGCACTATAAAGATCAAGGTTTTTACAACAAGGTTCAGTGACCTCCCATCAAAAGTGTAAAACACCTCTCTAACCCTCTAATCTAAATATAGGCAACAAACAAACAAGACCAGCAACAAGAACACCCTCTTCTGCTGTCTATACCTTTGAGGCACCCTCAAAGTCAAGAACATCGTTCTTCTTCCTGCAAACACCGTAGGGAATCTAAGCCAATCTTCAAAGATTGCAAATCCTGATCGCGCATAATACACCCAATTGTGCAGATTGATTAGACGTTTAAATCAGCAACCCTTGCTTCTCAAGAAACCTCAAGTCTTTGATCACCACGGTTAATCTTGGTTCTTGGAGCTTTTCCTTTCTCTGTAAGATCACTCAACGTTCTGTAAAAGATATGAAAGTGTCAAATGCACAAAAGTTGTTACAGAATTCAAATCAGCGTCAATTTATAGTAATACACACATCAGACGCACTTTAATCGATTTTTCTACTAATATAGTCGAATACATCATGTAGTTATAACAGACTAACATTAGTCAATCTCATGAATTGAATGCACATTTAATACAGTCGACTCAAAATAAATGCTGGGTCAATATATTTAAAAATATGACCGTTAAAACAATTATGTCAAGCATTCAACCAGTTTTCAAAATAACAACCAACTTAGTCGAATACAAATTGCATGCAGTCGATTAAGAAAAATCACTTAGCACATTTTTGAAAACTTTTCTCTTAAAAATAACTCATAGCACACTTGATAAAAGTTTGTGCAAACACACGAGTTTTAATCAATTCATCCCATAATATAATCTACTTAAAAGTGTTGTTTTGCTACACATTAAAGTTCAACCAAAGTGCTTATGGTTTTCCATTTTCAAAAACTTATGTCATGCATACACATATAAAATCACATATTAAACACAGTGGTTTGCAATGAACAACACAATCATGTTCACAAATATGCTTATACAGATTTATGACAATAAGAAAAAGCATATACCATGTAAGCACATAACATGTAACATAGTGTCGCAACCGGGATCGCGACGGCACGACGAGCCGAAAAACAAACGGGTTTGAGAAAAAGGTTTTGGGAGTCGCCACCATAATTTATTATGGAAAAACTATGTAAAACCATAAAATAAGACATGGTCTACGAAAAGAGATTTTCAGGTTCGGGAATCGGTTACGCGTAAGGAAGGTATTAGCACCCTATCGCGCCTACCCAAAGGCAGTACCTTTAATTAAATGTATAAAGTTGACGTGGTTTTTCAAAATGTTTAAATTTCCCTAAAAAAATAAAAAAATAAATAAATAAAAAGCTATTAAGAAACAAAAAAATATTTTTTGTTTTATGAACCCGACAAGAATTGACCTTAGTCCTACGTACATCCATTTATAATGGACAATTAGGGGTCACGTAGTTCTTTATGTAGAAAAAGGTTTGTGAGTTTGTTTTAAAAAATTATTATAGATTGACTTAGAATTTTGAACAGCGAACCCAACAAAGATTTGATTTAACAAGATTGACATTTTTTTTGTTTTAAAGATCTTGTATTTTTTTTATTATTTAAGAATGGTGGGAAAAAGAAAGAAATTGGCCATAAGCCGACACATACTTATAAAAAAAATTATGATTTAAAAGAAACATTATTTGTGTGTAGGAAAAATAATACCTTTAGGAAAAACTTCAAAGTATGATAAAAAGAAAAAGAATGGTGTAGAGGTGACATACCTTTTTAGCTTTCAGTACTCTCGTATTTCTTCTTTGATGATTGTCGTTGACAGAACCCTTATGGGTGAGAACCTATTTTTCTCTATACTCTCTTTCTCTCTTTTTATTATTTCTACATGTTTCTCCTTTTTTTTCGTCCTCCTCTTTTCTATGACAGAGTGCGTATTTATATACACACTGTAATATTATGGTAATCTTGCCTTAATTGTGAATAAAACAAAATAGGGAAAGAAATGGTCTTGGTTGCCAAAAAACAAATTAAATAATACTCAAAACATTGATTATCATTATTGTTAGAAAATCATATTTTCCTCTTTAAAAGCAACTAACGGAACAAATTATATTAATATACTATTTTAATTATTGTTTATAATTACTAGCATAATATTAATTCAAATTATTACCATATTAAACTAATATTTCAAAAATATTGTGTTTGGTATTAAAGTTATTATTTTATCCCTTTTTACCCAGTATTAATTATTATTCTCTTATTTTTTTATTTTTATTTATTTACTTACCCGAACGAAATTGGGTGTTGACACATAGAATACTCATGTGTTATTAATTATGTGTTGTCATCATCAAAAACACATATATCACTGAGATTGTGGGTTCAACTAAACCAGTGCCTCCCTATCAACAATCTCAACAATATATATATATATATATATATATATATATATATATATATAATATTAAATTAATTTGGTAAATAATAATTACTATTCATAAATGTCATTACTATATGAAGTGATATATTTACTAAGTCTTTGTACTTTAAGTTATTTTGACACTCATAAGCAACGACATTTTCTTCCTTTTTCAACTTCAATTTTCTTCTTCTTTCAACAACATTGAACTTGTTCTTCTTTTGAACAACATCCTTTATTTTCTTTAATAAAACTTCCTTCATTTTCATTCATCTTCGTTTGAAACAGGTACACACTTTGTTTTTCTTACATATACTTTTGTTTTAGAATGTAAATTTGGTATTTAATTTTATTATATTTTTCATATACCAGATTTTGAAATCCAGTTTATAAAATTATTCACCGGATTTTGAAAGTCGTAGGGTAGTTTTAGTAATAACCAGATTTCGAAATCTGGTTAATAAATTTAACAACTTTAGGAACTCATCATATTTTGAAATTCAGTTTAGGAAGGTGCCGAATTTTGAAATTCGATTATGCTTTCTATCGAATTTCAAAATATTGTTAAGCTTTCTATTGAATTTCAAAATCCAATTAAACTTTCTCCCAAATTTCAAAATCTGGTACTATTTTTTTAAGAAAATTAAATATATATTTTTATATTTATTTTACCCTTTTCTTAAATTTATTTTGGTTGTTTCGTTTTATAAATTTCTTGATCTCCATTATTATGAAACAAATGAGGTATTTTATGCTTATGTCATGTTATAGTTGTTTACAGTCTAAGATGAAATATTATCATTTAAGTTTTATGGATCCACAAGTAAATTCCAACTTCATATCAGATTCCTTTTATTTTATAAATGAAATGTGCAAGAAAGATTACATAAATAACTTCACAACTAATCATATTTTTCCACACGTAATGAGTTAGTTTAGTGGGTCTGAGGGGTTGCTTTTGATCTTAGTTTTGTTGTTGTCATTATAAGATTCTATAGTTAATAGTCAACTTAAAAAAGTACAAAAAATACGAATATGATGTTCAACCTAGTATATACTCAGCATAAGAAAATGTGATTGTCCTTTAAAATTGAGAGGTAAATCAATTTCTAGTGGAGAGAGGTGGGTATTGAAGGTAATGTGTGGATATCATAACCATTAATTGTTACAGACTTTAATTGGTCACTTTTTTGTTAGGAGGTTAAAATCCATTGAACACTCATTATTTGTTGATATGACTAAGAGTAACCTAAAGCATACAATCATTCTCCTTACTCTCAAAGAAAATAGTGAGTGTAATGTGACAACAATCAAGCAAGTATATCATGAAAAATACACTTACAAACGATCATTGAGAGATTCAAGAAATGCTAAGAGGATTATATATGATATCTTAAGGTAGTTTAAAAGTCATTGTTAGCAACAAAGACTTAGCTTTGATGAATGTCATTAACATTATATTCTCTGCATATTATCGTCTCTTATGTCATTTCCATATTCAGAAAAATATACAAGCCAAGTACAAAATATTAGTCAATTATGTTGAGGCATGAGATATTGTCATGGAAGCATGAGAAAATGTCATGGATTATGTGAACATGAGCCAATCTTTAGTGATTGTGTTGATCGCCTGCATCATGCTTGTAATTAATGGCCTTTATTCTTTGAATATGTTAATGACTCTTGGATTATTTTGTATAAGAAATACTTTGTAAAGGCGTGAGTAAACCGAGCAATGCATTTAGGAAACACAACATCAAACATGTATGTTTGAATCTTATTTTATTTAGTTGTTTTTGTTAGATGTTTTATGATATTGTTCATGTCCTTTGTATCAAGGTTGAGTGTGCTTTGTGGAGCCTGAAGAAAGTGTTGATAGGGGGAGCACTGTGATAGCTGAACCGAATCCCTGTGATAGTGGTTTTTGATGATGACCACACATTGATAATAAAAACACATGTATATGTACTATGTATGTTGATTGTTGCATATTGTGTTAGTAAAGTGATTATATTTGTGTATGCATACTGTATGTTTTGGTGATAAGGAAATCATGTGCACAAAAGCATATCCGAATGACTAAATCGATTACAGAGGTGTGATAATCAATTCAGGTCATCAGGCAACTTATGGTTTTAATTTGAGGCAAAACAACTTGTTTTGAATCGATTACATTAATTGGTGAATCGATTAAAACACGTGTGTTTGCAAATATCTTTTTCAAATGTGTTGTGTTGTGTTGTGAATTAGAAAGAAAAAGTTTTCAAAAATACGCTAAGTGTTGAAGCTTAATTGATTACATGGATTATGTATTCAATTAAGTCTATTATTGATTTGAAAATTGTTTCATGCTTTTCATAACTGTTTCAACGGTCATATTTTTAAATGTGTTGACTGAGCATTAAATGAAAATCGATTCCATTAATTGTGTAGAAGGTATGACCAAGACCGAGCAGTCGAAGGCATGACCGAGACAAAGTGAGGTATGACCAAGACCGAGCAGTGGAAGGCATAACCAAGAACAAGCAAGGCATGAACGAGTCCAAGCGGTTGGACAGTGAAGTGGTGGTAGGAAGAATTCAATCCTGGAAATCGAGCAAAGGCATGACTATGACTGAACGGTCACTAACAAATGAAGGTTGAACACTAACTGAACTCAAGCTGAATGATGTTAAGTGTAGAATAAAATGTTAGAAATTGGAAGGCGGAGTGAATTTTAGCCGCACGGTGGACAATGGTAGGAAAAAAGAAGAAGAGCACCGAATGGTGGAAAGATGTAAGAAAGAAGAAGAAGAAAGTCGAACGGTAGAAGGCTGTGAGGGCTCAAACCGAACGGTAGAAGGAGTTGAAGAACTGAAGTCGACTAGTTTGAAGAGTCAATATTCAAACTGTTCCAAGCCTCGCAGATAATTGATAATCACTTACAATAATCGATTATCACTAGTAGTTGTAATATGTCGTTTCAGTTTTAGACCAGTAGGCTATATACGTTCTTCTTCCAAACCTTTCAAAAGCAACTTTTGCGATTTTGAGAATACAGTGCAGTCTGAGGAAGTTCTCAAGTGCTAGTTCGTGCTCATTGTCAAGTCTTGTGAATAAGAGAAGCTCGCGCTTTGTGTGTCAAAGGTCGGAGCGGTTCTCTTCAAGTTGGCTGAGCAGTTCACTTCTGGTTCGTTTGTCAAAGGAAGGTTCTTTCTATTCTTATTTGTATTTCATCCTATTGTAATTTGTGAACAATATTTTAGTGAAAAGGTTAATCACTATTTATAGTGATTAACGACTGGACGTAGAATTTTTTTATTCGAACCAGGATAAAAATCATTTGTGTGATTTTTCTACTCCAAACACTCTTTATATTTTCTGCACATCAATTATTTGATAATATCTTTGTAAGAAAATTAAAGGATCCATTTTAATTGACCGAACACGATTTACGCTATTTTATTCCGCTGTGCGACTCGATGATACCGATTGTTGGTACCAACAATATACAAGCGAGGCAAAAGGTCTACCCCTTTTTCCCTCGGTTCACAACTGAGGCAAAAAGGAGTAGGATTTTGCCTCGGTTCAAAGGTAACCAAAGTAGTAGGGTTTTTGCTTTTTTTTTGAATGACTTTACGCCTTGGTTCCTTATTAACCGAGGCAGTATCTCGGACACTACTACCTTGGTTGGGACCTGAACCGAGGTAATAGAAATTTTTTTTATTTTTTTGCTTTTTTGATAGTCTTTCTGCCTCGGTTGTGACCTTAACCGATGCCATAGAGGGTTTTTTGCCTCGGTTATTGTCACAACTAAGGCGTATTCCCCTGTTGTTTTTTTAAGAACAAGTCTGTTTCTACAACATTCCCAATTGCAGAAACAAACCTGCATATATTTATAAACCCAGAATAGTCCAGAACAATCTAGAAGCGTAAATTTTCAATAAAAATTATATTAAACATAAATCCATTCAATTTAATCATAAATCAACTTCTTAGAAGCATAAATCAATTCAATGTAATCATAAATGAACTTAGAAGCATAAATCAATTTAATCAATTGTACAAAGTTAAACTAATAATAATGTACAAAGCATAAATCAACTTAGAAGCATAAACTTAGAACTTACTATATCCTAATATCTACTACAGACTATTATACAATATAATTAGATGTTTAGCCAATGCTTTCCTAATGAGTTTAAGTGACCTCTCTAAAACTGAAGTAATCAAATTGAATTTCTACAAAAAACACAATGATTTCAATTAGTGTATATGAAATCTAAACTATAGAGAAAATAAAATTCAAACCAAAATATTACCTATAAAAGAGTCAGATATCTAGTTACTTGTTTTGTCTCTACAAAGCTAGCATCTCTAAGATGCTCGTAGGCAAATGTAGCAATTCTCCATGCATATCTACCACAGGGATATAGATCTATAAAGACCATCAAGTAGGAAATGTTGAGAAAAGATCGTCTTGAGAGATTGGATCATCTAGAGCATCTTTGCTTTTAAAGTTTAACAAACAACATTAAACGAAATAATCTTGAATAATCAAATGTCTAACAAAATAGGGAAAAAACATAGATATATCATGCAAAGAATAAAATTTCACTCTCGAGTGGTCATAAGAGAGGACATTTGAACACTAGATAACAAACAACATAGAATCATCTAAGCATCTATCAAATGAACAATCTAGATGTCTGTTTAACTACAAAAAGAAGTTAAAGAGAAAAACGTCTAAAGATTAGAAACATATAAGCGTCAGGCGAAATCAGAGTTGTCGCAACCGGATCGTGACTAGGAGACGGCGAAACCTTTGAAAATAATAAATAGTTTGAAAATCATAGTTTGGAGTTCCCACCATAGTTTATTATGGAAAACTACAGAAAAACCATATAATTAAGGTATGGTCTACGAAATCCAATTTCTGATTTTGATAGTCGGTTACGTTTAGGGAAGGTATTAGACCCTACAATGTCTGCCCAAAGGCAATACCTTTAATTAAATGTGCAAAGATCATGTGGTTCTTAAAATGTCATTTTTCCTCGAAAACAACAATGCAAGATAACATGAAAGAAACAACTTTTTTAATTTTTTTGGAAGTCCAACAAGGATTGACACTACTCCTACGTATTCTCATGTGAGCAATCAAGGGTACGTAGTTCTTTTAAAAATCTGTTTGGAAAGTTGTTTGAGAAAATATTTTGAGAAGTTATTGGAATGTTTGGAAATTTGTTTGAAAAATTATTTGGAAAATTATTTGGAAATTTGATTTTGGAAATGATCAAAGATAGTTTGGGATTTTTTTTGGGAAGTGAACCTGACAAGGGTTAACCTTGCTCCTACGTATCTCCACTCATGATGGAGAATCAAGGATCACGTAATTCTGGCTGAAATTTTCATGAGAAATTTTAATATTTTTTACTTTTAAGGATTTTATGATTTTTTTTTGGTGTTTTACGAAATCATTTAAAGAAGAATAACATAATACAAACAACAAAAGTGTGTGAAAGATAAAATCATTATGTTTTATTTTGTATTTTTATATTTTTTTTGGTAACTTTGACATGATTAAGGAATTGAGGGTAATGAGCATTACGCTGATGCGAACGATCACACGAGTACTCATTCCGCTTTTTATTTATTTTATCGTTTTGCATAATAAGCACTAGGCTGATGCATACCATCGCACGACTACTCATACGGTTTTTTGTTTATTTATTTTATTATTTTGCGTAATGAGCACTAGGTTGATGCGTACGATCTCATGAGTACTCATACGATGTTTTGTTTATTTATTTATTGTTTTGCGTAATAAGTATTAGGCTGATACGGACGATCGCACGAGTACTCATACGACTTTTTGTTTATTTTTATATTTTGGGTAATGAGTACTAGGTTGAAGCGTACGATCGCACGAGTACTCATACCACTATTTATATTATTATTATTATTATTATTATTATTATTATTATTATTAATTTTTATATATTTTTGTCATTATTTATTTATTTTTTTAAGGAAGAGAGATGTGTTAAAAGATGTGGTAGAAAACAAGATATATGATAAAAAAAAGTATATATAATTGGAATTTGAAGAATATGTGTACCTTGTTGAAGATTTGAATGATGGAGGAAAACCTTACTTGCAATAAGTTGTGAGAAGAGGTAGATGGAAGGTGAAGAAGATGACCTTGGAGTAGAAATGTGGTATGAGATTTAATGTGTATAGAAGATGACCTTGGAGTAGCAAATGGTAAAGTGTGAGAGAAGAATGAGGTAGAGTTTTGGAATGGAATGAAGAGGTTTCATGTGAGAGAGAAGAGATGAATATTGTGTAATTGTGTGTAGAAATGAAGTGAAGAGAATGTGGGTATTTATAGAGTTATGATTAGAGAAAGCTTTGAATAAAATATAATTTAAAAAAAATGGATAAAAAAAATGAAAAAGTTAATGTGGAAAATAAGTAAACAAAATAATATTAAAAGTGGGTGGAGAAATTAGGTAAGATAAAATATAGTAAATAGTAAAGGTTAATGTGAAAAATAAGTGCAAAAAAGTAATAAAAAAAGTGGATGGAGAAATTATGTAAAATAAAATATAATAAAAAAATGAATAGAAAAAGTTAATGTGGAAAATAAGTGAAAGAAATAATATAAAAAGTTGGTGGAGAAATTAGGTGAAATAAAATATAATAAAAAAGTGAATTGAAAAAGTTAATGTGAAAAATAAGTGAAAGAAATAATATAAAAAGTTGGTGGAGAAAGTAGGTGAAATAAAATATAGTAAATAGTAAAAATTAATGTACAAATAAGTGAAAAAATAATATAAAAAGTGGGTGGAGAAAGTAGGTTAAATAAAATATAGTAAATAGTAAAAGTAAATGTGAAAAATAAGTTAAAGAAATAATATAAAAAGTGGGAGGAGAAATTTGGTGAAATAAAATATAATGAAAAAAGGTAAGTGGAAAATTAGAAAAGTTAGGAGAAAAATTATTAAATAAAAAATAAATATTAAAAAGTAATTGTAAATGAAAAAGATAGGTGATGTGGAAGGTGATGTGGATAGCGAGGTGTGATAAGAAAAAAAAAAAAGTGGTGAGGAAGTAAAAATGTGTGGTATTATTTTGGGTCATTGGGTTAAGGGTTAAAAATTTAATCTGGGGGTGCAAACAGTAAAACAAATAATATTTTTTTATTTTTTTTATTTTTTTCTTTATTTATTTTTTTGTGATGACTTTTATTTACTCGGACAAAATTGGGTGTTGACAGTGGCTCATCTTTACTTAGATTTTACTAGATTATATGAAAATTTACCATTTACATATTATCGTAGTAAAAGATAAGTAAAGATAAAAATATTAATTTTGTTCGGGTTTCAAAACGAATAAGAAGAAAAGAAATAACAATAAATTTTCAACAAAGTATATACGAGATGAGAGAATTGAGGTGCGCAAACCTTGTAAAGGGTGTCCTAACTCTATGGATGACTTTGTTGAGGTGTCGCAACCTCGTGGAAGGTGTACAGACCCTATGGATGAAGTGAAGTGAGGTGTCACAACCTCATGGAAGGTGTCCTAACCCTATGGATAGATTTGTTGACGTGTCACAACCTCTTGAAGGATGTACCAACCCTATGGATGAAGTGAAGTGAGGTGTCACAACCTCGTAGAAAGTGTACCATCCTTATGGATGAGGTCAAGTGAGGTGTACCAACCTCGTGAAAAAGGGTGTACCAACCCTATGGATGAACGATGTGAGGTATACCAACCTCGTGAAAAGGGTGTACAAACCCTATAAATCGATTATGTGAGGTGTACCAACCTCGTGAAAAAGGGTGTACTAACCCTATAAATGAATGATGTGAGGTGTACGAACCTCGTGAAAAACGATGTACCAACGCTATAAATGAATGATGTGAGGTGTACCAACCTTGTGAAAAAGGATGTATCAACCGTATAAATGGATGATGTGAGATGTGCCAACCTCTTGAAAAAAGGTGTACCAACCCTATAAATGAATGATGTGAGATGTACAAATCTCATGAAAAAAGGTGTACCAACCCTATAAATGGATGATATGAGGTGTATCAACCTCATGAAAAAGCATGTACTAACCGCATAAATGAATTATGTGAGGTGTACCAACTTCGTGAAAAAGGGTGTATCAACCCTATAAATGGATGATGTGAGGTGTACCAACCTCTTGAAAAAGGGTGTACCAACCCTATAAATGGATGATGTGAGGTGTACCAACCTCGTGAAAATGGTGTAGCAACCCTATAAATGGATCATTTGAGGTGTACCAACCTCTTGAAAAAGGGTGTACTAACCCTATGGATGGATGATGTGAGATGTACCAACCTCGTGAAAATGTTGTACCAACCCTATATATGAATGATGTTAGGTGTACCAACCTTGTGAAAAGGGTGTACCAACCTTGTAAATGGATGAGTGATGCGAGGTGTATCAACCTCTTGAAAAGGGTGTACCAACCCTATAAATGGATGAATGAGGGAAGAAAAAATTGAGTTTGATGATTGGGTTCAACCATTGCCTAGTAGAGGGCCGAGACACCAATGGCAGAAAAATAAAATTGGGCTCGACCATTACCTAGCAGAGGATAGAGATACCAATTGCAGAAGAATAAATTGCTTGTTATGATTTTGAAAATTTTGAACTATGTGATTTTTTCTTAATTTTTCTTTTTGAAATTTTGAATTTTTTGAATTTGTTTTTTTTAAAAAGAAATCAGTGTGCATTTCCGAGGAAAAGTCCTAATCGAAGGATATGAGAAACAAGGTTTTAACCTTGGCATAGTGTTGAAACTATAACCTTGATATGAGAGATTGGTCAAAAGGGTAATAAAGATGTTTAGAAGAGTTTGAAGGAGATTGAGATGGCCACTTGGACATGTCATTCCTCGTACAATCATCAATGGAGATGATGTGAATGTCAATGTGAAATATGATATACCCAAAGGTTGCCCCTGTTTGGTGTTTCATAAAATGAATGTGAGGGTATAAGTTATGAATGTGGGAGTGAGAAAATCATGTGAGACTCATAAAACTGACCCAATTTTGGTGGTATGGGTTTATGAAAGCCAAGGCGAACCAAGATCATGCAAGGCTCAATAAGGGTTCCCCAGTTTTGGGTATGGGTTCTGATGAAAAATTTGTGAGACTAGCAAAGTTGCCCTAAATTTACAGAATGGGTAAAAAAGTTATGTAAAACCCCCAAGGTTTCCCCTAGTTTGAGGATCGGGGGAAGAGTTTAAATGGGATATGAGTTTTGTTTCAAACACTAGTAATGGATATGGAAATGATTGGCTTAAAGGATTGCCCCAATTCGCTTGATTTTCCTTTCCATGAACAGGGAGTTTCATTCTTCCAAGGACATTTTTATTCTGTCAGTTTTTCTAACAACCACATTGTTAATGATTTTGTCTTGTCTCAAAATTAAGATTTTATGAAAATTTGAGCAACCATTATTCAATATGTGTGGGCTTTTATCAGGCTTGTAATGGGACTTGGGCTGAATGGTATTGAAAAAATATAAAGGCTTAAATGAATTTTTGTGCGTTATTTGAAACAAGAGTTATCATCTTCACCTTCTATCAGCTATTCGTCAAATTTGTTTTGACTACTTTGCTATTTCTTTCATTTTTTTCGTTTGTCATCATTTTGTGATTTTCTTTCTTGACAAATTCCCTTCTTTTGATCATTGAGTGCCCCTTTTTTTTATTTGAATCTTGAGTTGACTTCTATTGTGATGATAACTCTTGTTAGGGTAATTTTGAAAAAGATTGTTTTTAGGGCTCGATGTGGGTAAAAATGGATATATATTTTTTCTCTTTTGGATGAAGAAAGATGGTCACACATCATTTCAAATTTTGATTGTTTTATTTTCAAAAGATTAATTATGAGACAACACTAAATAAACTTAACATGAGTCATTTTTTTCTTTCCCCTTTTCTTTTGTCCTGACGGATTCAAAGATCTCCCAAATAATACCAACGAGGATGATCTTGACATGGAAAATTTGTCCCAGCATAAAACATGTGTTCATTATTTCTGCTCAAATAGCATGATCTAGGAATATTCTTATTCAATGAAGGTTAGAGGATGAATGTTTTCAAGCAATGCACATGCATATGTTTTGTCTAAAAATGTGATATAGTCAATTGACCACAGAAGATTATGACATCCATTATATTTTTCTTCTTTTTTTCTATATTTTTTGAAATGTCACAAAGTTGATGATTTGCATCGAAAACAATTGACTAAAAATGTAATATATTGTTTTTCTTTTTTTCTTTTTTTTGTGAAGCAAAAATTATAAAACTTATTGAAATATTTTTTTTAATTTTTCATAACCAAAGAAAATTGGGTTTAAGGAATGAGACAAAACTAGGCTCAGAGGCCAAACAATATTGGTTTAATGGGTCAAATTCAACAAGGATTGATGTGTCAAACCAAATTGGACTTAATGTAAAACAACTGGACTTAATGAACCAAACGCAATTGGACTTAACGGGCTAGACACAACTGGTTTAGTGGCCAATGTGACAATTAAGCTTCTGGGAATTGGTCTTTGAGGCCTTCTACGAGATTTAGGGTTTACAAACTAGTGTTAAAAGTGGGCTTATTAACAAGTGTAGAAGTTCAACTTGGGAGCCAGTGTTGGAATTGGGCTTTGATGGTTAGTTTGAAAGTTGGGTTTGAGGGCCAGCATAGAAATTGACTTTATGGGCTAGTGTGGAATTTCGACTTTAGAGTAGTGGGAAAATTGGGCTTTGTGTCCAGTGGAAAAACTAGGCTTTGGAGCCAATGAAAACAAGGCTTTGGGGCCAGTGCATGATTGGGCCACCAGGAAAATGCGCTAATTAGGATGGTTGGCCATTATGGAAATGAGTGCTAGAACAAAATTGAGTTTGTAGAAAAATTGGTTTGAACATCTAATAAGGTGGTGTTAATGGGTCACATGGATTGAGCTGGACATACTAGACTTAGGAAAGTATTAGAGAATTTTTTTTTTTTGAAAGAAAGAAAAACATCCGACATGATGAAACATATAGAAAGAAATTCATTTTTTTTATTTTTCATTATCAAAGAATTTCAAAGGAATTGGAAGAAAGGAAAAATTTACAAGACAAAATCGGCCCAACAGGCTTGAAAACTAATCTTTTTATTGTGATTTTTTTTTTAAGAAATTGGATTCCTTTCTTTTTCATTTTTTTTAAAATGCAAGAAAATTTCATAAGAAAATGAAAACTATGAAAACAATCTATTTCTCATCATTTGTTTTTTAAATTCAAAGATATCGGACTTGAGGAAAACCATAATAGAATTTAGGCCTAATGGGCTCGAGAACGTTTTCTTTTTTCTTTTTAATTTTGTATTTATTTGCAATGAAGAAACAAAGAATTAAATGAATTAAATTCAAACAAAATGATGTGAAGTTAAAATTATGGATCTGCTACAAGAATTTTTTATTTCAAAAGAATTGGGCTCAAACAAAAACCACACATGGTAACGAGGCCCAATGAATTTGAGATTGATTTTTTCCCATGAATGATAAAGAAAAATATTGGAAAATATGAATTCAATTTTCATCATTTTTTTAAATATTCCTTTTCATTTTATTTGATTTTTTTTAGAAAAATAGAACTCAAGGAAAATCATTTTTGTCAATTGGGCCTAATGGCTAGAGAACTATTCATTTTTCTATTTTTTGATTTTTTTTATTTTGTATGAAGAAAAAATTTTATGTACATGCAAAAACATGAATGTACATTCGAAACATTTTATCTCACAGAATAAAAGAGAAGAAGAAAAAACATAAAATTTTTATTGATTTTTTTTTGTTTTCTGATTTTTTATATTTTATATCTTTTTGAAAACACCGGTACTATTAGAGCCTTCGGTAGCCTGGAACTGTCGTCATAGTGGGATTTTTGGATATAAAAAGCGAAGCGGATCACGTTGGGTGACACTTTGAGACATTGCGAGATTTGAGTGTTGCCTCCCTTTGTGAGATCTGAACATGTGAGGGTTTGAGAGGGCTATCCTTTGAGCGCGTGAGATTTGAGAGTTCTTGAGAGCCTCTGAGTGTGAGAGCTTCTTGGTGAGCAAAAACTCTGCATCTATGTTTGTAAGTCTCTCATTCCTTCTCTTTGTCCATTATTTCTTTTACGTTCTTCCTTTTATGCTCGCTCTTCCTATTTACTATTTTTTTCTCTTCATGTCTTATGTTCTTTATTTGCTTTTCGCTCTTTATCTGCTCTTATCTTTGTGTTATTTACTCTCTTTTGCTTTATATTCTTTTTCAGCTCTTCGCTCTTTCTATTTTTTATGTTACACTCTATGCTCTTCGCTTCCTCTTTTACTTTATTCCTTGTTCATTTCCTTTCTCTTTCATCTTTTATTTTTCTTTTTATCAAATTAATGAACACACTATCATGAAATACGGGGTATATAGGCTTGAAAATCGTTGTTTATCTCCCTTCGTTTGAAGGTATGAAAGAGACATTTAGGTAGAACAACGCCACGTACCCCACTAAAAAAAGAAGAAACTTTTATTCTGTTATGTACAAAAATGGACATGGACATTTTGGATCTAGACCTAGTTAAGATCCATTGCGATGAAATAGATATATTCCTGGACATTGAGACTTCAAAGATGGGACAATGGACAAAACTTGACTTAAAAGAAGAAAAGAATAAAAATGGATAAAGATGACATCTAACTTGAACACACTAACTCTCTTCCTTTTGCTTGTTTATATTTTTTTTTTGTTATTTTTATTTTACAGAAAAAATGAAGAAAAACTTAAAAAAAATGAAGATCGAAGAGAAGCTAGTCTATCAACAGTGGCAAGCCACCCAGAACCAACTTAACATCTTGGTGAATATTTTCAACCACGGGGTCACACACCCTAGTCAGGATCAAATACGCGAGATTATTGCACGACCGAGGGAGTACGGGGAAATCAG
Source organism: Vigna umbellata (assembly GCF_018835915.1). The sequence continues at coordinate 49,002 of NW_025905391.1, forward strand.
AGAATTTAACATCTACTGTTGGTTCCAAAACCATGGAAACCCAATGAAGCTTCGACATTTAGAGTTGGATGTTACCGGCGCATTATATTCTCATCTATCGCCGTTCATGTTTGGTAAGCTTATTTTTTACCTCATCATTTTCTTATTATTATTTTTTGTTATTATCTCTTTTTCTAACCTTTTCTTTTTTAATTGGAGATCTTTCCTGGTAATCATGAAAGCTCCAAGGCTCCTAAGCCTCTTTCCAATCCCGATTATACTTGAAGAAGAAGAGGAGGTCACTCAACCTATGCCATTTTGCATCAGACCTCCTTCCACGGAGCTTTCCTTGAGACTATCATTACCCGATCAAGAGTCTCCTTAAGGGGACCATGAAGAAGTTTTTTCTTGTTTGTTTTTGTTTTTATGGGCCACTTGTGGCCGAATTTGAATAATGTCTGTAAAATATGCACATTAAATGTTTTTGTATATTTTTTTTATTATTTTTGGTTTTTTTTATGTTTTTATTGGTCACTTGTGGCCTAAATTGAACAAAATATGAGTAGTATGTACAATGAGACATATTTTGTTTTTTTATTTGCTTATATTTTTATCGACCACTTGTGGCTCAACTTGGATAAGGTTAGTAATATGTAAATTCTATTTTATTTTTGTATTTTGTTTTTCATTTTTTTTGTTTGATTTTTTTGAAGTATCAAAACATCGCATTTTATGTTGTTTATTTATTTAAAACCTACCAATTATTTATGGTTCGATCGTCAACCCCACATGTGTCGGTAGGAGACAAGGCTTTTGAAGATCTTTGCTCTGCATTCTTTTTGTAACTTTGGTGCTTTTGTAAAATTATTTTTTTTGTTTTGTTTTTTTCTGCCACCTGGGCATCATTATTTGTAATAATTCAAATACTGCAAAAGTAAATGTATTTTTTGTTTTTTTTATGCAACTGTAAAGGTAAAAATGTATTTTTTATTTACATGTTTGAGAATTCATACATATAAAAAATTTAATTTTCTTATTATGTGAATCCATGGAATCATCCTTTACTTTTTATTTTGCAATTCTTAGTTAGATCAATTAAAAAAAACCTAGTTCATCATTTATTTTGAAAAATTATTTGAATAACATGCACAAAAATGCTCAAGCTCTTTGAAATGATTGAAATTTGTGCAATAGATAATTATTGATAAAAAAACATGTACACAAATTTGTTCCTAATTTGGAAACAATTTCTAGGTCTCTCGACCTAAAATTAATGTACGCATGTTTACGTTAAAACAACAACATAAAGATATGCCCCTAATACAAAAGTATGAATGAACCCTAAAATGAGAAACACAGATTGACATGAATGAGGTAAAACAAGAGTCGGGCTTACACCTATTGATCATGGTAGAGTGAAATGATGAGTAATAAAAAAAATTAAAAATGGAAAATTGGACATGGTTTAAACTATGATATATAGGATATGTTTTAAAAATGAAATTCCTACATAATGAATGAATAACAAAAGATGCTCCTCATATGAGTGAATTCGTGATTATTTACCCGTGACCCTTGAAACAAGTTGATTATGATGAAAATCGCCCTGTTAATTGCAACCAAATATCTGAACACATTTTTTTTATTTAAATTCTTTTTTTTAAAAAACTTGCTAGTAAGTAATTTTTTTTGTTCGAAATATAATCACCAATTTTAATTTTATGTGGACTTGTAAATAATCGACATTAAAAGACTAAATATGGTAAATGTTTTGATTTCTCTCATTCGTTTTTTTTTTGTTTTTTTTCAAAAACATTTTCTATGTCAAAAAAATGTTTCTCGAAATTTTGATTTTGTTTTTTATTTTTTTAAGACTAGAAGTGGGTATTAAAAGTTGGTTATTTTTAAGAAATAGGTCTACACAGACCAAATTATAGTTGTTTTATTTTTCAAACACCCTAATTTAAAAATTTGTGAAACCTTGCCCCTTGTTTCTTTGTTTTACATTTTTTTTTGTTCAGATAATTGCTTGCGATCAACTTAGAGCAAATCCACTTGTAAAGTGATTTTTTTAATGAACAATGGATGATGAAAAGTGATGAAGATGAGATTTATTTGAGCAATTTCATGTAATGTAAATCAAATAAGTGTTTCAAAATTACTGATAAATGTTGTCATTTGTCCTTTTTATTCAATCAACTCATCTTGAATGGTTTATTTTGTCTTATTTTTATACTTTTTATTCATTTTTTTCAAATTTTTAAGAATGATCCCAAGAACTTGGTAACAAGGAAATGAAAAATAATTAAGTATGAATTCAATTATTTTTTATTTATTTTTATTTATTACGTTTTTTTTCACCTTTTTTAAAAAAAACATGACACATTTAATGTAAAATACAAAGAAAAAGTGAAAAACAAACTATACAAATAATCTCCCTTTTGTGTCTTGTCAAAGGTTAGGTGCTTAAAGTTCTAAGGTCAAATACATGCACTTACAAAGACAACTCCCTAATACTTAAAGATCAAGACCACTAGAGTTATGGTTCCCTTCACCGCATCTTCACAATAGTCAGAGTAATCAACTAGGTGTGAAGACACAAATGAGGAGAACAGACTCTGGGTGGAGTTCTCACGATAGCCAAACAGGAATCCCAAATTGACATTGTTACACAATCCCTCTAATTCTAAGTTACACTCAGACCTGGGTATAGGGCCCTACTCATGATATGCATAATATGTGTGTGGTGGGAGAATATAAAACATATCTAAAATAACACCAGCAAAATGAACAGAAGATCCCAAACAGATATATAGCATGTCATCTACCCTAGGATTCAATATCCAATCATACAATTATTTTAAATATAACAAATAAGCAAAAATATTCACATGCAATCATTTCAAATATCAAAATTAAATAAAGACACACATGCAATTATTGCAAACATAATATACATACCCAAAAAGAAAGGGGAAAGAAAAACATACTGAAAAAACCCATCAATTTTGCACAAAAAAAGGCCTGACTCTCTTAAAAATGGATCCCTAGTGGAGTCACCATCTGTCGCAACTGGAATCGCGACGGGGAGACGTCAAAACCTTTAAAAATGATAAATAGTTTGAAAATCATAGTTTAGAGTCACCACCATAGTTTATTCTGGAAAACTACGGAAACACCATATAAATAAGGTATGGTCTATGGAATCAAATTTTTGAGTTCAGGAGTCAATGTAGGGAAGGTATTAACACCCTATAGTGCATGCCCAAAGGTAATACCTTTAATTAAATGTGCAAAGACGATGTGGTTTTATGTCATTTTTTCTCGAAAATAAATTTGCAAGATAAGATGAAAGAAATAATTTTTTTTAATTTTTTGGGAAGTCCAACAATGATTGACCTTGCTCCTACGTATTCTCATGTGAGCAATCAAGGGTACACAATTCTTTTAAAAATCTGTTTGGAAAGTGGTTTGAGAAAATATATTTGAGAAATTATTGGAATGTTTGGAAATTTGTTTGAAAATTTATTTGGAAAATTATTTGGAAATTTGGTTTTGGAAATGATTAAAGATAGTTTTGGATTTTTGGGGGAAGTGAACCTGACAAGGGTTAACCTTGCTCCTACGTATCTCCACTCATGATGGAGAATCAAGGATAACGTAATTCTAGCTGAAATTTTCATGAGAAATTTTAATATTTTTTACTTTTAAGGATTTTATGAGTTCTTTTTTGGTGTTTTAGGAATTGATTTAAAGAAGAATAACATAATACAAACAACAAAAGTGTGTGAAAGATAAAGTCATTATTTTTTATTTTTTATTTTTATATTTTTTGGTAATTAATTGAGGGTAATGAGCACTAGGCTGATCGGACAATTACAAGAGTACTCATACCACTATTGATTTATTTTATCAATTTGCGTAATGAGCACTAGGCTAATGTGTACGATCACATGAATACTCATACGACTTTTTGTTTATTTATTTTATTGTTTTGTGTAATGAGACTAGGTTGATGTGTACGTTCGCATGAGTACTCATATGACTTCTCTTTATTTATTTTATTGTTTTGCGTAATGAGCATTAAGCTGATGCGGACAATCACACGAGTACTCATACGACTTTTTGTTTATTTTTATATTTTGGGTAATGAGTACTAGGATGATGTGTAAGATCGCACCAGTACTCATACCACTATTTATATTATTTTTTTTAAAGTTTATATATTTTTGTCATTTTTTATTTGTTTTTTTAAGGAAGAGAGATGTGTTAAAAGATGAGGTAGAATACAAGATATATGATAAAAAAAAGTATGTATAATTGGAACAAGAAGAATATGTGTACCTTGTTTAAGATTTGAATGATGGAGGAAAACCTTACCTGCAATAAGTTGTGAGAAGAGGTAGACGGAAGGTGAAGAAGATGACCTTGGAGTAGAAATGTGGTATGAGATTTAATGTCTATAGAGGAGTTAGGAAATGATAAAGTGTGAGAGAAGAATGAAGTAGAGTTTTGGAATGGAATGAAGAGGTTTCGTGTGAGAGAGAAGAGATGGATATTGTGTAATTGTGTGTAAAAATGAAGTGAAAAGAATGTGGGTATTTATAGAGTTATGATTAGCGAAAGTGTTGAAAAAAATATAATTTAGAAAAAATGAGTAGAAAAAATGAAAAAGTTAATGTGAAAAATAAGTTAAAGAAATAATATTAAAATTGGGTGAAGAAATTAGGTGAAATAAAATATAGTAAATAGTAAATGTTAATGTGAAAAATAAGTGAAAAAAATAATATAAAAAAGTGGGTGGAGAAATTATATAAAATAAAATATAATAAAAAAATGAATCGAAAAAGTTAATGCGGAAAATAAGTGAAAGAAATAATATAAAAAGTTGGTGGAGAAATTAGATGAAAAAAAATATAATAAAAAAAGTGAATAGAAAAAGTTAATATGGGAAATAAGTGAAAGAATCAACCACAAAGAAATGTCTTGCTTTTGTGACCTTACATCGAATATCATGGGGCATTCGATGTCCAACATAGCATGGGAAGGGCAGTGTTGAGACTTAATGGATGTTGTTATTACCAATGACGAGGTTTACGTCATATTGTGTAGGAGTTCGACGTCCAAAATAGTAAAAAAAAATTCTTTGGGGAAGCAAATGACCGTTTAGCATTCATTGTGCATTGGGGTTTGACGTCAAACTTGGTTGGTATTCGACGTCATCTATGCAAGGGAAAGGAAAATGATGAGTCTTAATGGATGTTGTTGTTACCAATGAAGAGGTTTACATTGTATTGTGTAGGAGTTCGACAGTAAAGACTTTTTCTTTGGGGAAGCAAATGACCGTTTATTATTCATTGTGCATTGGGGTTTGACGTTGAACTTGGGTGCTATTCGACGTCATCTATGCATGGAGAAGGGCAGTGCTAAGTCTTAATGGATGCTATTGTTACCAATGAAGAGGTTTACGTCGTATTGTGTAGGAGTTCGACATCCAACATAGTAAAGATTTTTTCTTTGGGGAAGGAAATGACTATTCAGTATTTATTTATTTTGGATTAGATGTCTGGTGTTTCCTGAGCGAATGTTATATGATTACTAAGGTCATTGTTTAACGTCGAACTGGTGTATGGTTGAACGTCATTTCATTTTAGATGGCGGTTTGTATTTTCAAACGACGTCGAGATTGAATTTATTTACAACAATGTCATCGATCATTGTTAACATTGTTGTTCTGTTATTGGACGTTGAATGCTTGATGTTATACACTATTTTTGCACTAGTGTATGACAAGTAATATATTTAATTTAATGTTTGTTGCACTCTTGCTATTATATCATTGGTCACTTTTGTTTTCTCTTGAATAGTCTAGATAAGTTTGACAATAATTTCCACAATGCAAAAAATAGTCTTAAAAAGACAAACCTAAATCAATCAAGTTTACATTCCATAAATATTTTTTTACTATTATTATATGAATAATATACTTTAAACCATTACAAAGCAAAGGGAAATGTAATGAAAAGGGTTTTGCATTTTTTTCCATTTGTATTTTTACTTTATTAATCTCTGCATATTATTTCTATTTTCAAGAACATAATTTACATATGTTGCTGCATTGTGTGCTCGATACTTTATAGTCTAATAAAGTGATAGTCTCCTCCTTAAGCTAGGATGATCCAAAGCATGAAGATGAGACCATGAAGGTGAGTATGCACATGGGATTGTATGGTGGGGATGCTCTCGATTTGGATGTTAGGATGGTGGGAATAGGGATATTTAGTGCTCTTAAAAGATATTGGATAAACTCTCAAGGAATGTGATTAGGGGATATCACATACGATGCTTTATCCATGACTTTGGAGACAAGTAAGATAACACAAAAAATTGACAGCATAACAATATTAATCTCAAAGTTGAGTTTACATGGGGGAGACACATCTATTTATAAGCTTAAGTTATTCAAAATGTGTCTCTAAATTATAGAAGCAAAATCCTAATACTCTAACTTGAAGACCAAGGTAAAATCATCTCCATTAGGAGAATGACGCATGACCACTACTAAGGAGAAATCCTCTCTATTAAGAGCATGACACATGGTCACTACTAAGGAGAATCTCCCTTAGGAGCATGCCACATGACAAGAGCATGTGTCTCACAAAAGAGAGCAATTTGGAAACCACTATAGCCAAATGCTCACAAGCTTCTAGAATGTTTGCTCTCCAAGTTAGGTTTTTACCTTAGATCCATGTGTCTTCTCAGGGCCCATCTCTTTTTGGCCAAAAACCCTACCCTACAACTCAAGGTCCAAATATAAGGCCTAAAAGAAATCCTACCACTTAGCACATTATACAAGACCCCAATTAAACCTAATATATTAAGAACTTACTGATGGTCCATGATGATAAGAGTTTGGATCCACCTCCCACATATGAGTTTAACTCTTCTTGAGTATGTTTGGTCATGACTAGGGGTATGCTATCATCCCCTCTCTTGAAAATGATGTCTCCTCAAATTTTCATGTTTCTTCATAACAATACTTTTTCTTATTATTGATAAACTTGTGTATCATTCCTCCAAGATCAAAGATCCATTTACAGTAATTACCAAACATAATCTCAATTAATTTTTATTTCATAAGTAAAATATATCTCAATGAAAGATTAGAAGGAGACCTTATGTTAATTTTGAAAGACTTTTCTTGAAAGTTTTTAAAACTTTCCATGATCTACTTTAAGTTAAATGTTACCTAAAAAATAACATTAACTTAAAATATATTTTGGAAATTTTGAAGAATTTAAAATAAAGAAAAATTTGCTTAAGTTATTTTAATTATTTGTGATTGTTTAGAAACGTTTTTACCCTAAGAATTTGGATTTGATTTTTTGGGTTAAAAAAAAAGTGTAGGTAGTTTTGCAAAGATGTGGTTGGATCTCAATTAGTCGTTTTTTCAATAATATATTATGCTTAATAGATTTGTTTTTTCGATATTGAAAAGTTTATTTAATGCAATTTTTTTAATTTAGTATCTATTTTATTTTAAAAAATTAATGTAATTCCCAATTATGGATTTCTTCCTTTCTTCCACCTTTTTTTTCCTATTCACCTGAACTAAGAATTAAAGAAATTGACAAATCACAATAAATAAATCCTTCAAAGATATCTAAAAACGTGTTAAACTAATATATTATTATTGATTTATAAACTATGTACTATGTGTAAATTGTTGTTTTATGGGTGATCGATTTACATTTCTTTGATTGTTTGAAATAAAATTAAGAATGAATCGTATTCTTTGCATATAAGAAAGACTTGAATATAAATGGGTGAATTACTTAAAACTTCATTTATATGTATTTAAAACCCATTTCACTTTCCCTCAAATATTGGGTGTCTAACATAATATTTAATTAATAAGGTTTTTGTAAAAAATCTCACTAAAAAGAGTCTGAATTAAAAAAAGTAAAAATCCATTTAAATAAAAATTATTAAGAAATTTACATTGTTTGGAAACTTTTATAGTGAATAAATGGAATTTATTGAATAATAGTTCAAGATCAAATCAAATCAGAGTATAAAGCATTCCCTCTGGCTGATGGAATCTGGAAACTTTCGCGCTCTGAGCATATAGTATCTGCTTTGTTCCTTGGCGAACATCAAGCTCAAGTTACTAACCTCATTTATTCCTCTTATTTTTTTTTTAATTTTTTTTTTACACTTTGTAGGGTTTAAGTTTTTTCTCCTTTCACGGTTTTGATAATTTGCTTCATTTCTAGGGTTTTGGCGGGACTCATTGTCATTGAAACAGGATGCCTCGGTACTTAGAAAATTGTGGACTCCTTTATATTTCAGTTTTCATGAATCCGCGGTATTAATTTTTTTTGGTCGATTTTGCATTGCAGGTATTACTGTGACTACTGCGACACCTATTTGACCCACGATTCTGTAAGTTGTTTACCTCGTCAATTGTGTTTCGCCCTTTACTTTGAGTTAGTTTAGTCTAGTGAGTTTGTTGTATTTAGTTGTACCTGCAAACTGCATTTGAAAATAGTTTATTGTTTTTTTCATTGTCATAGCCTGCTAGAAAGAGTCTCTACCTTGCAATAATAAGATGCAGCTGCAAGAATCTGCAGTGTTTCCTATGTCGTGTGGGATTCTCAGGTGTAGTGACCTCTTTATTATGGCTAAGGTTTTGTGCATGAAACCCCCTAAACCCTCAATTTTTTTTTACTCAAATAATACGGGGTTGAAGCATAATTTGGGATGCAAAACAAACTGATGCAGAAATTTGAAGGATTTTTTAAGATGTGCCATGATTTTAAGAAGGGTGAGGATTTGTGATTGTTTGATTTTGGGTGAAATATAATGTTTTTGTTGGTGATTTTTTAGTGTAAGAGGGTTTAAGATGATTAATTTGTGGATATTTTATTTAGAAATGGTGATTTTAATGTTCTAGGTAAAGGAAAACTTATGAAAGTATTTTGTTGTGGCAATTAAAAAGGATTGGGGGACTAACTTTGATGTTTTTGGGGGGACCAAATTGAACATTAATAACCGTAGAGGAACTAAAAGTGTACTTTAACCATTAGTGTTTCATGAAGGTTTGTTAGCTAGATTGTTTGTGTCCTATTGCAGCCATCTGTTAGAAAGCAGCACAATGCAGGTTACAAACACAAGGTACCATGAAATTTCTGACTTCTTGGAATAAAAGTATTACAGTGCACACCATACTCATGGCGTTTAGTATCTGATCATATCCTCAGGCAAATGTGAGAACCTACTACCAACAATTTGAAGAACAACAAACACAGAGTTTAATTGATCAGAGGATCAAAGAACATCTTGGGCAAGCTGCAGCGTTTCAGCAGGTTGGTGTAGCTTATAATCATCTGATGGTTCAGAGGCCAAACCTTCCTCCTGTGTTGCCTCCACCAAGACTGCCTATTCCTGGAAATGCACAAGTACCTGGAAGCCAACCCCTAATGCCAGGGATGAGACCACCTGTCTTTCCTAGACCACTTCCTGGGGCACCAGGTGAATTTGATCTTGCACATTTCTTTTGTGAAGTTCATAAAGCTTCCATCTCCTCTTATTGAAACATTCAATATGGCTTGGGCTGTCATATTTATGTTTTTGCATTTTACATGCAGACATGTGGTTCTTTCAATTATTATCTTAACAGTGACTCTTGTTATGCATATGCCAAGGGCTAACAACAAATTAATTTTGGTTTATGTTGTTGCAATGACCTTGTTGTTTAAATCTCCTTCTATATGGTGCTTCTTTCTTCGGATTTTCTATATTAGAAATAATTATGTTGTTAAATAAATAAAATAAGTTTTGGACAAGGAAACCTATCTATGCTTTTATCTGTTTCTTCTCTAAGCTATAACTTTTATCTAATGCTGAAAGTTCTGAAAAACTTGATAGCTAAGTTCAAGCATTATAAATTTGTTCTTTTATTACCCAATATCTGATGTAAGCGGTTTTCAATTGGAATATACAGGATATATTTCTGCACCGGCCATGCCTCCAATGTTACCCCCACCTGGTGCTCCCCAGGTGCCGAGTCAACTTAGTACCCTACCAAGGCCCCCTTCATTAGCTCCCCCTCCAACTGCTCCTGGTAGCACTGCTGCCCCAACTTCCAATGGTGCTCCCTCGTCTGGAATGTACCAAGCCAATCCACCAGCACCATCATCTGGAGGTTATGATAATTACAATGCCAGTGCTCAAGCACCTGAGGGCAATCACTGACCTCGTTAAACTTGTATGTTATTTTATATTAATTATTGAATTTTATGAAATACAATACTTGTTCAACTGTAACTCGGAGAGAAAGCATTGTAGTTGCTGGAATAACGCATCACTGAATTTCAACTAATTAGCATTCTTTCCTATTTCATTTATTTGTGTTGTGCAGTTCTCTCTGCATAATGCTCTCTATTGCAATCTTAAGACTAGAGCTATTTGTGCTTTCCCTACCCGCCGTTCATCAAACGAGGACTTGCCATTTGTATATGTAGAGTAATCATTGGTATGTAGCATGTCCATCAGCTCGAATGCAGAAAAAAAATCTTATAAGTTATGTTTTTGATGGAAGATTTATCTTAAGTGCCAATCGCTATAACTTAGCTTCTATTCTGCAATTAGTTTATTTTTAAACCGAGTTTCATTAGTGATAAATGTAGTTGTATCGTAGGTTTGGAGAAAAATTCATTTTCGTATTGTGTTATTGGCTCTGAATTTCTTAAAAGTTTTGCCTGTTGATCAACAACAGAAGTCTTATTTCACAATGTAAGGTCGGTTACATAGATCACATATGCCATTTTCCTCTATTATGACCAAATCTTCATAGATATTTCTAACCACGGATCCTTCTTAACAACATCTTTTAATGTTCTTCTTACTCTCCACTTCTCCCTTTTCAAGGATTGAAAAACCATGCAATCTACTTTCCTCATTTTTATTTTATTTGTAATGTTCAAACCGCCTCGACTGATTTTTGTCAACTTTTCATCAATATGTGTCATACTAATATCTCATTATAGACAATTTATTCATTTCCTATCATTTCTTGTGTGATCACACATTCATCTTAACATTATAAATTACGCCACTCTTACATATTTTTTTTTCATGTTTTTCTTATAGAGTCTAGCATTCACGACAATAGCCGAAATATATAACAGTGTGCAAACATTCTTGGTAGTTTACTTTTTTATCACAAATAACTAATAATACTATACTTATAGTGATATATATACATATAAGATATTATGAGAATATTTATTATTTAGTATTATTTTTTAACTTAGATAGACGAAAGGTATATAAGTCTCCCCAAACTCTAAAGAGAGAATGAATGGGCTTGTATTATTTTATGGATTTGTTTTGCTAAGTCTGGATTGCTGTAGCCGAATTGGAGTATGGCTCTTAGCCATAACTAGATCTGAGCTTATGTGATTTGCTGATGTGAGACTCTGTCGATGACCGCGTAAGGGTTCTTTTTTAGGGTATGTTCACTTTAAAGATTGATTTCACGGAGAGTGAACGAATGAATTGATTGTTGGTTTTTTGAGCGGATTTGGAAGTGAGAGTAGATTTAAAAGTAAAGTTTGTGAAAGTTAATGTAGGATTTGTTCGATGTGTTGAAGATTACTAAAATGTCTATAGTTATAAAATTAGTATAGAATAATAATTGTTAATGTTATATATAATTGTAAAAATGTTTATAAGAAAAAAAAATAAAAATTAATTTTTAAAATGTAAAAAAATGATAACTTAGTAAATTGAAATAATTATTTTTAAAATATAATATTTTTTTTAACATAATTGAAGTGCAAGTGGTTTGATTTTTTTTTTTGTTATTGAAGTGAACTTTAATATTTATGATAAAACAAATAATTAACCGAAGTTACAATATTTCATGATATAAAAAAAGTGCGAACATAATAAGGTTTACCGTTCGGTCTGTGGCTGATCAGACGATCATACGGACATAGATCCAAGCCCAAGCCTGAAACGACTAGTGAAAGAATTTGATGTTGGGTAAATAGGTGTCACTGGTTCAAAGTGTTTGAAAATATGACCATTCAGAGGAAGCGCGTAACACTTCGAATCTCACGCCTATTAGAATTCGAAGGGATGAATGCTTTTAACCATTGAATTTGGCTTAATCTAACGACTAAGGATGGATGACAGGTAAGGCCTTCACAACTATAAATAAGGGTGAGTATCACTTGTCATTTTCACCTTTGCTCTTGTATTCTTTGCTTTAGATCGATCATTTTTCATATTTAAGGTAATAATGGCATTCTTCCAATTGTCTTCGTCTTAGGAGTCTTTAGGAAAGGGTGGCTAAGGGTATGAAGGCGATGCTTCTTTGTCATCGGTGTCCCTTCACCCATTTTGGGATCAACTAAGCAGGACAAGGATTTGGACGACAGCTTGGCCACTATAGATACCAATAAGGCCACTAGCTTCGACAACATAAAGTTCATGTTGACTTGGATGTAAACACAAAGAATGAGGGGGAGGAATTAAACATGTTGGTCGTTTATAAGGGAGCGTACCTTGTTGAGGCCAATAAAAAGGCTAAGATGTTCATCTTGACCGTTTATAAGGGAAACAAACAAGTATTTCATGGAAAGGGGATTTGCTCTATAAACTACTTTTATATGTATGTTTGTCTTTTCCTACATATGCTCGTTCGTCTTCCCTTCGACGAGTTTCAAATGAGTATTTTACAGAAGTTGAATGTGACACCTACTCAGCTGCACCTGAACAACTAGGATTGGGTGCAGGCCTTTAGGGTGCTCTCCTCGACCCTCAATATCACCCCAACTCCCTCCATTTTCTTCATTACTTTCACACTCGCCTGAACGCCAAAATGAGTTTAGTCTCCCTTGTATATGAGAAGGGGAGGTGGCTCTTTTCATCATATGTCGCCTCCTTCAACGGTTTCAAAACTAATTATTTCAAAGTAGGAATAACAAAGGCTAGTCAGCCTAAGTTTTTTTATGAGGCCAATCGACCCAAGTTTCCTTTGTATTGGACACAAAATCCCCAAAAAATTTACTTCATGGCACAAATCTCAATGACACCAGATGAAGTGGTTGTAGTGGAGATAATCGATCAGCTCTCTCACCGCCTTCCTCCTTGAAAAATTGTCACGTGTCATGGGTTTGTAAACCTCTACAACAAGGTGTTTGGTAAGTTTTCTTTATCAACATTTGATGACTGATTGACTCTAACTTGCTAAATTTTCTCTTATTTTTTAAAAATAATGGCTTTCCGCAATCCAAAATAAGAAGATTGGTTCAAGAAGATCTCCGCTCAGAGGGGATTGACAGTGGTGGCGTAGCTAGCGTTGGGTCTTTGGGCAGTCCATCAACGAGTCTTAAAATAATGGCTTTCCGCAATCCAAAATAAGAAGATTGGTTCAAGAAGATCTCCGCTCAGAGGAGATTGGCAGTGGTGGCGTAGCTAGCGTTGGGTCTTTGGGCAGTCCATCAACGAGTCTTAAAATAATGGCTTTCCGCAATCCAAAATAAGAAGATTGGTTCAAGAAGATCTCCGCTCAGAGGAGATTGGCAGTGGTGGCGTAGCTAGCGTTGGGTCTTTGGGCAGTCCATCAACGAGTCATAAAATAATGGCTTTCCGCAATCCAAAATAAGAAGATTGGTTCAAGAAGATCTCCGCTCAGAGGAGATTGGCAGTGGTGGCGTAGCTAGCGTTGGGTCTTTGGGCAGTCCATCAACGAGTCACCCTACCTTGGGCACTCCAACACTAAGTCGCCCTGCTGTTGCTGAAGGAGCTCAACGCCTTTTTCCCAATCGTCCTCTCTCTAGGTGTCCATCCACTTAACTTGCTCGGGCTGTTGAATATTCTCAAGATTTTCATCAATTTTTTTTTAGTTAACTTAATTAAAATTAAAGAAAAGAAGAAAATTGTTTAAATACCTTTTTCTAAACATTTACTTTTTAGATTTAAATTTTATTCATCTCAAACGAAATTGAATGTTGACTCATTTAATGTGATAATCTCATTGATTTTTTATTATTTCGAATCCAAATATTATAGTATTTTAGGGATACAAAATATTTTTAACCCAATAATTACCTATCTTGAAATATATATGCAAAACTAATAATGAAATTATGACTATAAAAATTATGAACATGGTATAATTATAAATAAATGTCGTTTAAAACCCTCAAATGATCCTCATATTTGTATAAGAAGCCGAATTCAGTCATATGTCTTTAAGTTGTCTCAATTTGATCCTCAATTTTGAAAATGTGATGTAATTTGACCATTTTTTTAGTAGACAATGTTAGTTTAATGGGTTAAATATATTTTTCGTCCCTTAAGTATCACACGATTTTGTGTTTACTCCCTATTCGAAACTTTTGTTCCTTTTAGTCCTCTTAGTTTTGAAACTATTATAATCAGTCCTTAAAATTGAACGGCGTTAACTTTTGTTTGATGTGGCAAACGACGAGTCCACGTGTGAGGTCAGCAATGTCAGCTTCTATGTTAGGTGTCTACCACGTATCTTTTCTTCTCTAAATCAGATTAGGGTTCTTCTATTCTGATTCATGATTTCACCGGCCGGTGGATTCATCGGCAGATCCAAAGCAAGACCCAAAATCGCAAGCCCAAAAAAACCCACGAAGGCCAAGCCTCATTCTAGTTCCTCTCCTTGAAAACAGTCTCCCCCTTCAACTGCTCTGCCTTTCCTCAGGCTCATCCCGTCTTCGCCAACACCGTCGAGGGCTTGCTCTATCCCTTCCTCTTCTCCCTCTTCGATTTTGAAACCCTCCCCGACAAGCCTCACAAGAACATTGTAAGGATGCTCAAAGGGAAGCCCTTTCGCAAGCCTGACATATCCATCACCATTGATAAGGCCAAGAGCAAGGGCAAGGATGGGTTGGTCGTCGACGTTGGTACCAACGTGGGTATGGCCACCTTCGCCGCCTCTGCCATGGGGTTTCAGGTTTTGGCGTTTGAGCCCATGTTAGAGAATTTGCAAAAGATCTGTGAAGGGATTTACTTCAACCGAATTGCGGATTTGGTCACTATGTTTGAGGCCGCTGCGTCGGATCGCGTTGGTAACATTACCGTTTACAAGGTTATATTTCTTGCTTTATTTATTTTTTTAATTTAATTTTTATGTCCTATTTTTCGAGCTTGAATTGAATGTATGTTGTAGAAGCAGGCTTGTTTTAGTTGGATACCAATTCAATTAGCTGGGAAAGAATCATTTGAAGTGCGTAGAGAGAAGAAGAAACGTAGAGAAAATAACTATTGAGGGAAATAGATAAATTAATAAAGAACTATTTCTATTAGTGGGAAGTAACACACCCAGTGAAGTATTGGTAAACATCCCCAGAAAATATGAAAAATTTAGAAGGGAAAAGCGCAGTAAGCATGTTTGAGGAAAAGAACAAGATGGAATCCCGATCATCTATAGAATCCGATGGAAGCACAGAAGTTGGAACATGGAAAGATGATTCTGATTTTTTTGAACTGGCGGGAATGGAAGAATTTGGTGCAAGGTACTGGAGCTCAAAAACATGGTCAGAAGGAAAGAGAGGCATCCAATGTGCAAGAAAAGCGTAAACAAGTAACGAGGAAGATGACATTACACTTGGACTCGCCGTTTGCCATATCAAACAAAAGTTATTGTCGTTCAATTTTAAGAACTAATTGTAATAGTTTCAAAACTAAGAGGACTAAAAGGAACAAAAGTTTCGAATAGGGACTAAACCCAAAATCGTGTGATACTTAAGGGACGAAAAACATATTTAACCTAGTTTAATACCACATGTTAGTATGAGGTTTTTTTAATTTGTTTTATTTTATTTTTTTTTAATTTTTTTAAACTATCACATGTCAAATGAGGATCTACCACATGATAGAGATAGTGTGATATTTTGTCTCACTTCAATTCTATTTTTTTTAAGTTGGAGTAATTTCACCCCTTCTAAATTAAGATCATATTTAACTTTTATATAGATATATAATAATATTTTATTTAAAATTAATAATTTTATTAAATATTCTTAATAATATTAAATTTATATTTGACATTAAACTTTATTTAAATTTTGTTTCAAATATTTATATGTTAATAATTTCAAGGATTAATACCTTTTTTGGTCCCTCGAAAGAGGGGGGATGTTCATAATCGTCTTACCTTTTTTAAAATGTTCAAAACGGTCCCAACTTTTACAAAAATTGGTCAACTTAATCCTTTTTTGTTACGACGTTAAATTTCTAACGATACAGCTGCCACCCTGGACAAAAGTTAATGACGTGTCCAGTTTATCTGACTGCGTGGCAACCCTAATTCCCAAACCCTAGCTTCCTTGTGCTGCCAGCACCATGGGCAACCGTAGGCCGCCATCAGCCACTATGTCGTCTTGCCGCAACCTCGCCATCACCCAACACCAGCGTCGTCGCAGGTAGCCACCACTGTCACCAATACAGAACGCGAACACCAAAGTCGCGAGTCCTCCATTATCATCTTCAGCATCTTCCTCGACTTCCATCTCCACAATGAGACACTTTTCAGGTCGCCGTAGAGCTGCAAGGACCGCCATCCACCATGACCATTGTAAGAGCACTCTCTCGCACACACCTGTATAAACCTAAACGGAGAAATCCCCAATTCCAAAAATCTTTCGAAACCTAAATCACCGACACAGCTCTTCAATTAATCTCCTCGTGACTTTCGCCCAACCTTGAGCTAGCCATTAGCGCCTCCATCAGACCTAAATCGCGCCATCTCCCACTGCGATAGAAACCCACCATGGCCAATGTTCATCATCTTCTTCGCACGGTAGAACTATCACGCCGCACCTCCAGATCGCAACCTGCACACCATGGTTTCTCCACCTTCGCAAACCGCGAGCACCTGCAAGAAAAGAAATCCAGACAAAGATCCCATTTCCAAATTGTAATCCTAATTGCACAACCATGGTTTCTAAATCACGGCTTTAGGGAGCCTGAAACGTGAGGCGAGGTTGCATCAAGATGGCAGGGTAGCTGACAGCGGCCTACGGTTACCAATGGTGCTGGCGGCACAAGGAAGCTAGGGTTTGGGAATTAGGGTTGCCATGCAATCAGAGAAACTGTACACGTCATTAACTTTTGTCTAGGGTGACAGTTGCCCCGTTAAAAATTTGATGTCGTAACCAAAAAGGATTAAGTTGACCAGTTTTTTCAAAATTTGGGACCGTTTTGAACATTTTAAAAAAGGTAGGACAATTCTGAACATTTCCCCTCTTTCGAGGGACCAAAAGAGGTATTAAGCCTAATTTCAATATAAATCTTAGAGTTTTTTTAAAAGATAACAATATTATAAATTGAAATATAAAATTTTAAAATAGTTTTATAACAATTTAAAATAAATATATTTAAAATTTAAAATAATATTTTGAATAAAATTCATAATAAAATATTAATTTAAATAAAATTAATCTTATTAAAAATATTAATAAAAATATGAATTTTATATTAAAACCCTTGTATTTTTATTAATATTTTAGGTTAAATATTAATAAATTTCAATGTAAGATATTAATTTTAAAAACTTAATCTTATGAAAAATATTAATAATATATAAATTTTAGGTTAAAATTATTGGAATTTGTATTAATATTTTAGATTAAATATTAATAAAATTATAAACTTGGAATATATTTATTTTAAATTGTTATAAAACTATTTTAAAATTTATACTTAAATTTATAATATTGTTATTTTAAAACAAATTCTAAGATTTGTACGTAAATTATTAGTATATAAATATTTGAAACAAAATTTAAATAAAATTGAATGTAAAATATAAATTTAATATTGTTAAAAATATTTTTAAGAACCTAGGAAATAGATTATTATAGTTGGTAGGTGTATTAAAATAATGAGACCGAATATTTTATTATAAAATAACTTTATAATATAAATAAAATTTTCTAAATTCGTCTCATTACTTTAAGAACATTTTATCTCTCTAAACCATTTTTCCTTCATTTTCTCTCACTTCTCTTTAAGATTTATTGATCTCAAGTCATCTATTTGACGATGAGGAGGTGCTTAGACAATTACAGTGTCAAGGTCTACCTTTTTATCCGATCAATTTGGTGTTTAGAGCAAGTAAGTTTCATCTCTTTTCTATGTATTTTTCTTGACTCTTGACCATGCAACATAAATCGGTTTTGCATGTGCTGAGAGTTTCTCTTCCTTGATTCTTGGTTCAATTGAGATTCTAAGGTTGATCTCTAATCACCAATCAGTGATGTGTAGGTTTTTCTAGAGATTCCTTGCGGAGGAAGCAACTATCGTGGATTTTTAGAGTTGTAGAAGTTTTCTAGAGGTAAGGGAAGCTAGAATTTTCTTTAATTGATGATTAATTGTGCATGTCTGAAGAGTTTATGAGTATTAAACTGTTGAATGAACTTTTTGTTTAATGATAGAAGTAGCATATTCAATTTGGATGTTTCAAGTGTGTGGTGATGAACTGTGATTGTGAATTGTATTGAATGATGAATAGTTTGTTATTTAATATTAATATGAAAAAATTCTGTTTGGAATAGGTATAGTAAGGTTTGTTGTATAATGATTGAAAGCGGTGAAGTTTTGGTATTGTTTTGGAAGGAAAAAGTTAGATAATTGGTATTGAAGTCGTGAGATAGGAAGGGTAACTTGGTTTGATGCAGTTGTGGTCCTTTATGGAATGTTTTGTGAGTGTTCAAGTGATTGAAATGGAAGAAAATCTATGATGAATTTGTATGGTGATGGATAGGTATAGTTTACATTAGTTTAGAACTAGTTTTTGGGGAAGTGGACTAGTGAAAACTTGAGTTGGGAGTTTTGTTCTCAAATGGTCAGTTTGGGGAGTCTTGGTAAGTCATATGGGACTTGTTGGAGTCCCCAAGTTGCTTGAAATTGTGCCACAAATGGTAGAATTCAATTTGAGTCTCTTAAGTGAGGATTTGTAGATTTTGGAGTTTGTTCTTGGTAGTAATCACCTTAAATGTGTTTAGGATGGTCTAGATACAATTGCTTAGGTATAATTGAGTGTATAACACGATCTAGGAGAATTAGAAATTGGAAAAAATATATCAATTTGGTCAAGAGTGGTTTGAGGTGAAAATTATAAAGTTTTTGTGCTGTAGAATTATGTAGACTCGCTGAGCGAGTGGAGTCGCTAGTGAGAGGCTAAGGCTTTGGACCACTGTTTCTAGTCTCGCATAGCAAGTTAGGTCGCTGAGTGAGAGGTTGGAAGGTCTCAACCATTGTTTGTGTATTCGCACAACAAGTTGGGTCATTAAGCGATTAGTTGAGGGGTCTGAACCACTTTCTCTGGATTTGCCCAGCGAGTTGGATCGCTAAGCAAGTGGTTGAGGGGTCTGGACCACTATCTGTTTATTCGCACAGTGAGCTGAGTCGTTGAGCGAGAGGTTGGGGTTTGGGATTAATGTTATTTTATTCGCACAATGAGCTTAGTCGTTGAGCGAGAGTTTGGGGTCTGGGACTACTATCTATGTATTCGCACAATGAGCTGGGTCACTGAGTGAGGGAACTCTGTGGTCGTCTAGCGAGCTTGGTCGCTAAGCTACTAGTCCAAGACTTTGTTTTGTTCTTTCCATCTTTGTTTCTTGATAGCTTGGATTGGTTTTTAATGAAAATACTTTCTTTTTCTATCTTTTGGAAAATCATTGGAACTTTCTTTAATCACACAAAACATTAAAAAGAATAATGCAGTAAAAGAGTTAAGAGATAGAGAAACCAACACATATTTTTTATACTGGTTCGGCCAAGCCTACATCCAGTCTTCTTCAACAACCTTAGTTGAATGGAACCACTATAATGATTGAGTTTACAAGCAATAATACAAAGAATACGTCTCAATGCACTATCCTTCCCCACTCAAAATCAATTACAGCAAACAAGAGGTGAACACCCTCACACTCTCACAACCCAGAAAGCAATCCCAACTTTCTAAAACCTTAGAGCTATCCTAACTCTAAGAAAACCTTGAGAGCAATCCCAACTCTCAACAAACACAGTTCTCTCTCTCTGGCACAAACGCACAAAAACTCAATCTACAAATTGAAAAAGATAAACATGATCTTCACAGCAGACACTCCAGTAGTGCAGATATGATAAGAAACCTTTGAGCACAGATCTTGACAAAATCTTTACGTATTAACCTATATTTGATCCTTGATTCTTCGAGATGGTTCTTGGACACTTTCTGTAATCAAAACTCAATCAAATGTTAGATATGAAAATGTATATTCAGAGATTCGTTTTGAAACAACGCACATGACAACTATTTATAGGATTTTCATAATCCTGACGCATTTTAATCGATTACCAAATTAATGTCATCGGTTATGCTTTAACAGTGTTATGCCAGATTTACATTAAAATAAATTTAACAGATTAAGCAATTTATGTAATTGATTTCACATATATTGTAAGCCAAAACATTTGAAAATATGACAGTTAAGACTTAATATGAAAACAATTTTCAATATGTACCAGATTTAACCGATTAAGGAAACTGTGTAATCGGTTAAGTATTACACTTAAGCAATTTTGAAAACCTTTTCTCCTCAAAAAACATCATTACACTCAGCAAACAGATGTTAGCAAAAGCACGAGTTTTAATCGATTATATAATGTAATCGGTTAAAACTTTAGTTTTCCATAGTTTAAGCATTAGCTGATATCTGATGAACTTAATTGATTACATAAACATTGTAATCAATTACTCCCTACGGATATGCTTTGTGCAAGTGGTTTTGTCATTTAAAAACATGAGTATGCATACTACATATGTAAACACATGTATGACCATAGTAAGTATGCAAACCAATCAGTTCAAGTACACACAAACATGTAAATGCATATATGCATATAAAAAACCTTTCAATGTTTTGCAAGAAACATATAGAATAATTTTTGTTGTTGTCATCATAAAAAACAAAACACACAAGGGATTGGGTCTATCACATTGCTCCCCTGTCAACAAGATTATATGATTATCAAAGTTAAGTGTTTTGATTCAAAGTGAAAGTATGTGGTATCAAGTATGGTTTCAAAGTCATGAAAGTAAGTTCCAAAGTGGAACCTCTTGGTGACGTTCAAGTATGTTTAAAATGAATCCAAGAGCTCAGTCTTGGGGGTTATCCTGAAACTCTAATGGTCTTTCATTCTCAAGTAGAGAGGATTGATCCATGTCGTGAAGAGTAGCAGGAGGTCTTAGTCTTGGGTGCTTCCGATATGATCCAACGCGTGGAACAGACTAACCTTGTGAGTGTGGTAGGGTGAACTCATTGGAAATGACTTTGCAAAGTAGTAGAAGTCACCACAAGTGCACAACTTGCCATAGCTCGATAATCATTCAAAGTCCAAACAGTCCATTCATATTAGTGTCATGCATAATACGTTTTATGATGGTTAATTATTATGTGTGTTGTATGTAAGGTGTATGATGAGTTATATTGGTTGTTCTTTTATTGTAAACTAGCTTACCCTTTTTATTTGCTTGTGTTTGTATGTTGTTGTGTTCTTTCCTTTGCGACGATCATCCTGTGGGTGTGAGCAAAGGGAGAGGAGGTTTCCCTGGAGCAAGTATTGGATGGAGGAGAAGCGACTGCTTAGTTTATTTAGACTAGTCTTGTAAATAGTTTTGTTTAATTGTTTGTATATAAACTTTAAATTTTATAGTTATTTTTAGATGACTCTAAGTTTTTACTTTACATTATAGTTAACAAATGTTCTATCATATTAGATCTGTGATGACTCTTTTATATAGTATTCTACTATATTTTTGAGATGTTACAATATTTAATAAAAATATTAATTAAAAAAATATTATTATATATCTATATAAAAAGTAAATTTGCTTTTAATTTTTTGACAAAAATAAATTGTTTCATTAAAAAAATATGACAAAAATAAGATAAAATATAAATAAAAGAATCAAATTAAGATTTTTCACATTACACTTACCCACGTTTATGATCTTAATATTGCCACATTACACTATTTCTATCAGAGAAACTTCTAACACATGACAATTTCTTTTTTGAAAAGAAACATTAAAAATAAGTTTAATGTTTCGGTAGGTCCCTTTTTTCGTTCAGAATTTCAAATAGGTCCGCTACTTATTTAGTGTCTCAATTGGGTCCATATTTTTGAAAAATTGAATCAAATAGAGGTTTGCCGTCAAATTAGACAAACGCCATTAAGGAGGGTGTTACGTGGGCATGCTGACAGTGTACTTTTAATTGACGTGACATTAAAAACGTCTTTTGTGTATTTTTAATTTGAGAATTAAAAGCTGCAGGTCAAATTTGGGAAAAGTAATTTCATTAAGGGCAAATTGGGCAAAAAACATAAAAATAAGGGCACCATCCCCTTTCTCTTTCGAAATCGAAAACATATTCGAAGGTGAGTTTTAGGGTTCGTGGGAGAAAACAAAAGTGCGATCTTCTTCGATTGGAAGTGCGAGGGTATGTGGGTCCAAAACATCGTTTCAAATACGTGTGCGTATACGGCGTTTGGAAGAACCTGAAGCATAAGGTGAAGTGTGGGACCTTGTGTCGTTGGAAGCGTGAGGCTGAAACATGTGGTTAGTGGTGGTGAATCTGAACGAAGGTCAGTGTTTGTGCTTTATTGACTTTGTTGTTATAGTTGGGAAACTACAATATTGGGTAGTGGTCCCCCATGGTTTCAATGGTTTGATCTGCGTTGTTGATTGCCATCTGTTGGTCTCACATGTATGCTTAAAGTTATTTGACAGTGTATGTAAGGAAAATCCTAAAGTCAAGGGTGTAGATATTCATGAAAAAGTTCAAAGGAAGTGGAACATAGGTATATCTAGGTGTATGGCTTATAGAGCCAAAAATATTGCTTCTGATCACATTGATGGGTCCGTTAAGGAACAATATAAGAGGATATATGATTATGCACATGAGTTGGTGGAAAGAAATCTAGGATCTACAATTAAGGTTCATGTTGAGGACAATGAAGGTGAAGTAATTTTCAAGAGATTTTACTCTTGTCTAAAGAAATGCAAAGACAATTTTGTCTCTTATAGGCCAATGATTGGATTAAATGGAGCCTTTTTGAAAGGGAAGTATGGTGGTGAGCTATTAACAGCTGTTGGGAGAGATGCAAATGATCAAATGTTGCCTATTGCATATGTGGTGGTAGAAGTGGAAAACAAAGAGCTGTGGTCGTGGTTTTTGAATCTATTGATTGATGACCTTGGTGGTAAAGAAGTTTGTTCATCAATAACTTTTGTGTCAGACTAACAAAAGGTAATAGTGATTTTTAATTTGGTACTTTCCTACAGTCATTGATTAGTTATATATGCTCCTAACTGTTGTTTATTATTTTAAATCCATAGGGTCTACTATCAGCCATACAAGAACTACTTCCTAATGTTAACCAAAGATTTTGTGTGAGACACTTATATGTGAATTTTAAGAAGAAATTTCCTGGTAAAAATGTGAAACGACTGATGTGGAAGGTAGCTACTGCCACTCACCCACAAACTTGGGAGATGTAAATGGGAAATATTAAAGATGTCAATGAAGACGCATTCAAGCATTTGATAGTCATCCCTCTAAGGTTTATGTTTTTTAACTTAACCCCAAGCTTTATATTTTAAACTTAACACCATATTTTTTTTTATATACTGTTAACATATGTTTACATCATATGCTGTAGATACTGGTCAAGGTCCAGATTCAGTCCAAAACCAAAATGTGACACCTTGGTCAACAACATGAGTGAGGCTTTCAACAGTGTTCTGGTTAATACAAGGACTAAACCAATCATAATAATGTTGGAAGAAATTAGGGTGTACATCATGCAAAGATGGGCAAGAAACAGGTCTAAGATGCAGTCCTTTGCAGGATCAATTTGTCCAAAGATCCAGCCTAGATTTCAAAAGGAATCTCAATTAACCAAACACTAGATTCTGAGGTAAACTTTCTTCCATACTTCTGTCTCAACTTTGTGTTTCTTGATAATAACCAAAAAATAAAAACAGAAAATAAAATAAAATAAAATCAAATGAAATGAAATCAAATCGAATCAAATCAAATCAAATCAAATCAAATAAAATCAAAATAAAATAAAATCAAATAAAATCAAATCAAATAAAAATAAAATAAAACAAAAACAGAAAAAATAAAAACAGAAATTCAAAATTAAAGTCAAAGATAATCAATAATCACACAAATTAACCAGTTAAACCACGAGTCCCCGGCAACGGCGCCAAAAACTTGATGGACAAATTTATGAACACCAAAATATGATGTCACAAACTTGTTTTTCAATCGGCAAGTATGACCGAATCGTTCAAGTAATAAACTGTTGCGTGTTTGATCATATGATCAAGGCCATTTGCTTGATCACCCTTCTATTAGCCAAATTCATAATTGAGCCCACTAAAGAGTAACACTATGTGTAATCCTTGAAACTCTCGCCTTGAACATGATTTGTTTGTGAAAACCCTTGTGAAAAAGCTTACCTTGAGTTAATTCGAAAATTTGTGGTATTGACAAATGTCAAGTTTGGGGTTGTTGGAAAAATAGAAGGGGAAATTGAATGACAAGATTGAGCTAAGAACTAATAATCAAGTATGTGAAAAAGAAAAGAAAAAGAGAAGAAAGAAACGAAAGCCAAAGCTCAATTGCAAAAGCAAGTTGAGAAAACATAGGAATAAGTTGTTTTCTGATTCTCTTAACTCAAGGATTTGTGATCCAAAGAAAAAACCAATGTTTTTTTTGTTAGCCCAGCAACGTTTATAGCCATAGAAAGTCCTTGTGAGGATGCTGCTAGTACGTGTTTTTGATTGTTGGTTAAGAAGGCAAAGTTGAGTCATGTTGACATTGTTAATAGTAGAGTGAATCCTATACATTAGTGTTTGAGTGAAACATCTTTATCTAGTGAGGATAGATTACAGAACACATAAAACATCTTTGCGTAGTTTTTGACAAAAATTTGGGGCAAAAAAAAAATGTCCAAATTTTTTCCCCATGGAAAAATAGCAGTTGTTGGAGAGGGGAGAGGATGTTTGAGTGGATCACTAAAACGCCGTGACTCTTGAGGAAGTCGTTGATGATGAGCTCAATTGAGTATTCTTGTCTGAAGAGGATTTTGAATGTGGTGTGACCATTATATGGATTGATGGAGATTGAGTGACATCTTGTTTGCTGAGGACAAAGCAAAGTTTTTAAGTTTTGGGGTGGTGACGGTTTTTTGAAAAATGTTTATTTATGCTTAAATTGATACAAAAGCAACTTAAGACTTAGAAACTAGGCTGACTCATCTGTTTGCGTTAGTTTTGAAACTTACGAGAGTTGAAAGTGACTTTCATGGTTGTGGGCCAAGATCCCTTGATTTTGGAGGTACTTGAATGGATGTGAAAGAGAATTGAAAGACCGACTGATTGGCGTGACTGAAAAACACAGAAACCCAGACAGCAATCAGTCAACCCCGGAAAAGTCAGGACCAGTCAACCAGAATGCTGAAAAAACCAACCAGGAACGCAGAAAGTCTGCGAGTGGCGCGAGCGGAAAAAAAGAACGCTGAGCGGAGCACTTTCGGTTGCGAAATCAACGCTGAGGGGCAAAAACAGCAGCTGGGGGGCCAAAAATGGATCATGCGCTTAGTACAGCCCTCAGCGGTAAAATACGCGCGAGCGCCATTCTAGTGGGCTTGGACCGGTTATTCTTGTTTTATGGCTGGACTTGTTTTATGTTATTTTATGCCCTATTTTAAGGACTGCCACGTCTCCTAGGGTTTGTACCTTGCAGAAACGAAGCAAAAACACTCTCTCTTCCCCCGGGGCTAGTGGGAGATGGTGGACAGCTCTCCTCTTCTTTCTCGGGTTTTCGATCTCTTTATTCTTCATTATTGTTCATCTAGGTTCACCATGAATATGGTTGAACTAAAACCTTGTAGTGGTGGGGGGAATCAATGTATGTAATCTTTGAGCTTCATATATGGAATTTGTGCTTGCATCTTATCTAAGATTTATGCTTTCTTTCATCATGTTAGGGTTTTCCTCTTGGCTTAATGCTGCTTTGTTTAATTCATTCAATGCATGGTAGTGATTTTGTCGATAGGGAACGTACGGGCAAGTTAGATCCGGCGAATTGCTCCCAAATATATATTGGTGGTCGTAAGCTCCTGCACTGATGAACTAAGATTAGACTGGCTAGGAATGTATGAACTCTGTGATAGGAAGAAGCCTCTTGAAAGGTTACTTTAGAGAGTGGCATTAGGGGCATAACAATGATGATTTGAATGTTGAAACTCCTAAAAATATATGTAGGAGTTCGGTATAAGATGCAAATTGACCCCAACAACATATTCATTTAAATATATTTCATTGAACGTGTTATACTTTTGATTTGCATTGATCAAAACGTCATGCATACATATTAATTTTCGGTCTTTTGCATATAAAAATCCAAAGATTTCGTCTTTACGCTTAGCGAAAAGTAACCACACAACTAAACTAGGCCGTGAGTCCTTTGGGAAGAAACGATACGGGGTTTACCA